>VYZT01043784.1:0-25484 GCA_013400735.1 Pomatostomus ruficeps | reverse complement strand
AGGAAGGAAGGAAGGAAGGAAGGAAGGAAAGGAAGGAAGGAAGGAAGGAAGGAGAAATTTGAGCAAAGACTGACAGGCAGAGCTGTCACATCATCTTTGTTTTGACAGAACAACAGACTACCACTGCCAGCCAACTCTGAAAACATGATGTCCTCAGATGCTGTGCTGTGTTTGGTTTGTTTTCTCCTTTCCAAGTCTTACTGAAAATTAATACCTGGAGGACAGACAGATCCCTCAGCCACACTGCAGGATGGGAAGAGAAGCCTCTCTGAAACAGAATGTATGTGTGCTCCTCCATCCACCCAACATCCATCCTGGCAGTGTTTGAATGAGATGCAAAAACAAGTGGGTCTTAAAATATCATTCATACATACAAATTATCACAGCCCGATCCCATTCACCACACAACTGTTCTATAATTCGGAAACAAGCTATCTGGTAGCATGACAAATATAAGATGTCAAATTCTGATTGCAGAGATATTCATTGTTCTACTGCCATTAATATTCCTAATCTACGCCAGTGGAAATTATGTGCTTGTATTAACAACACACGAACCAGACAGCTGGGAGGATTACTTCCAGCAAGGCACCTGCTCCCCAGCCCGAGTGAGACTTCTCCTGGGAAAGACATGCTCCCAGAACTGTCCTTCAGGTGTGTGTGGAGGAGAGGAGCTCTAACTGAGATGCAATCTGAGGCAGAGAGAGTGCTTGGAAACATGAACTATTCCAGTATCTAACCTCATTACTCTGGGCTTTCTTTCCTTTATGGGGAGGAAGAGGTGAAGATGAAGGGAGCCAGTGAAGTTCTTCCCAGGCACATGGAAAGGAAAGGCTCTCACTGCTCTGCCCTGTTACTGCTCTAAGGGCATGGCAAAGCAATCACTGTGTGGCTTTCCTCTCCTGTTACAGCTCTTTCTCTGTGCATGTCCTTGGAACTTCTTCCTGTCACCCCTGGTCTGGTTCTCACTGAAATGAATCATGCACTGTGTACACTGCACATCCCTAGGCAAAATATCTCATGGAAATGTAACCACAGTTTAGTCACAATTTGAATTAGATCCACTCAGGCACACACTATAGGGAGGGGGGTTGTTGTTGATTTGTTTGTTGCATATATACTGGTTGTTAATTTTATTGCTTGTAAACTTTCTCTCTATAAAATCTGTGTGAAAGCTGGACTGCCATGTTAAAAGAAGTTTACCAGATGGGGAAAATATGGTTGATTGAAGTGGCTGTTTCCATGTTTGTTCAGTGTTGTGACACATCTTCACATTGGGTAAGGTGATTGGCAGAGAAACAACAGCAGTGAGCACTGATGAGTGTATGCGTCATGTATAAATGCCTGGAGCTGAGTAGGGCTTCGTTTTGCAAGCTTCCCAGAGCTTCTGAGCATAATTTATTGTAGATTTTTCTGCAATAATGAAGAAATTTTAAAAAATAAAATCAAATAAGTGTCACACTTCCTGCATTAGCCTGCTGAATGCAAAATGAAGAAAAAGCAGGGAGACTGTCTCATGCAGTGAATTAAGGTTATTTAAAACTGCAAATACTCTACAGAAGGTACAATCCCATCTTTCCAATGTGTATTAGCTCCCTTCTTTCCATTCCATTCCAGAAAGGAAGGATGGTTTTCTCCTTAAACCTGAGTTTCCTGATCTACCACTGACATTGAGAATGATCTGGAACTCATGTTATCTCCTCTTCCTTGAGCACTCCATCTCTAAAATGTGGATAACACTTTTTCCCCCCTAGTCTTCAACCTTGCATATCTTCAATACAGTTTATTCTATGTGTGTATGTAGATATATACTGAGAAATATACAGACTCTGATTTTCCTGGCCTTTAGCTGGTATTATAAAGTAAGAATAAACAGCTTTCAGTAAATAGCAAATACAGGGGACAATTCATTAACTCACCCACTGGTCTAAAAATGGACACTAATTAGACTTGTAAGCACTGGTTCCCATGATGTGCCATAGGAAGCAGAGATGCAATGCACAAGTTTCAAGAAGTTTTGCACCTTGGGATATTTAAGCATTTGAGGTTTCCTTAGAGAGGGACAAGACTATTTGGCTGTCCCTAGCCACTGGGATGGAAAGCCCAAACACAACCCTGCCTAACCTGTTCCCTGGGTGCAGAAGCCCCTGTGCTGGTTACTGTTGGACATCTTTATTCAGTGACACAGAGAGTGGGAGGTGGTCCCATCATCATTGCATTCCTTTTGGTAGGCATTGCTTCAGTCCTTGTGGGTGCTATACCAGCTGCTTCTTGTCTCATTTCACATCCATCCTGAAAAAGTTTGGGGTATTTTCAGACTTCCAGCCTGTAGCCAGTAATTTTCTTCCTTCATCAACAGTCTCTCATCATTCAACTCTGGTCTCAATTCCTTTATTTACAGAAGCTAACCTAGGGCTATGTTTTTTTTTATTCAGCCCAAAATACACCCTGATGTCAAGGCAGAATCTTCTGAGGTCCACTTTGTACTTCCTGCTGGCCTGAGGCAAGTCTTATTTTCAGGTGCTCCCTTCACCAGCCTTCACTCACTTTCTCCATCCAGCTTTCTCCTGCTAAGGCTCAGGTTCCATGGAATGCTCTAACTTATCCAAGGACTGACCTTTTCTGAGGTAAGGTCAGGGCAGAGGTCCTAGCAGGGTACTCCCTTCTGGCTGGCACATCACTGCATGGGACAGAGCAGGGATGCAGCACACGAGAAGCAGTGCTGGGGCAGAACACGGAACTAAGGAAGTATTTAGACAAGAGCCCCTTCTGAGCTAAATGGACCCCAGGTTTTTATTGAGGAGGGGTAAGGTCACCATTAAGCCTCAACTGACTCTCGGTATTTGGACCAGTGTGCCATGAAATCCACCCCTGCAGCACCAAAGCCTGCTCAATCTGTGAGCTGCTGCTTAGAGCTTCTCTAGAAGCACCTGCACGTGCTGAATTCATGGAAGGGAATTAGACTGTTACATGATGAATTAAGTCTCTGGATAACCCTGTGGGGTCTGACTGAAAAGAAAGGGCCTTGCTCCCTGGTCCTGCACTTGCATCCAGTTACTGCAACTGGATGCAACTGGATGCAAGTGCAGGACCAGGGAGCAAAGCCTTTGGGGAAAAAAGTCAGCTCCAATGAGAGAAGAAGAAAAGTATTGGTAATTCTTGCAGGGAATACCTGCAGAGAGGGAAGATACTCTCCAATTGCATCAAAAGCTGGACATGTATGCACTGTGCAGCAAAAACCTCTTCCTTTGTGCAGAATGGAGAAACAAGGTAAATCTAGGTGGGGTTGAGATTAGGATGCACTTCCAAAGACTCCCCACACTGCAGTAATAAAGTGAAGCTCAGCTGAAAGATTATAGTGGGATGGGCTTTTGAATTTTCCAAATAAAAATTTAAGTGAAATAAGGACAAACAACCCAGAGTTTAAGTGTTAAGCATATTAATGCTAAGCTGGTGTGATTATTTGTAGACCTCGTTGTATAATTTGGCAGACTCTTGCTGTTCAAGGAGGATGGTTATCCCGGTGACTGTCTCCTGCTCCCACACCCCAGCGGCAGCAGAAACACCGGACAGCTGCAGTCCAAAAGCAGGAGCTGAGGCTGGCACTAGTGCAAGGGGTGTTTCCCGATGAACACAACTTTCCTTCCATTTTTGTCACCAATGTTTTTGTTCCCTAAACCCTACCTGAAAACCAAAGAGCAACAGTGCTTGGTGAGAAGTTTTGCAGTGCATAGTGAATTACAGAGGACTAACAAACAATGTGAAAATTACAGTGATGAATTTTATTTTTAATATTTTTACAAGTGGAAGAATAATCAGACTTGCTCTGATCTGGTGATTTATGAGATAGCCAACAGGTGATAGCTTATGATCCTCACTCAGGGGCCATGAAATGCTTTCTGCCAAAACTATCAACCATTCAGACATTTTTTTAACTTGAGTAATCTAGGCTGTTCCTCTTGGGCTTGTTAGCAAATGATGCCTGCCTAGTCTAGGCCTGTTTCAAATGGAAAGACACAATATAGAATCACATTTGTGGAAGAATATGAAATTAAATGCAATTTAACTTGGGTGTCAAGCAAAAAAATCATTTTGAGGGAGGCCTTGCCATCACAGAAATTGAATGTTCAAATGTAACCACTGGCCAAGAATTCAATCACCAAGGTGTCTCCTTTTTGGGCTTACCTTTTGAGGCCAAATATGCAGACACTTTCCCTTGACAACTCTCCCTCAGTCACTCTGAAAATCTTAGCTAAAGCTTTTGATTTCAGCATCACTGGAATGGTGTTTCTCCTGGTGGCCAGTTAGCAAGAAGAAAAAGGAAAATAAAAGGTGTCAGAAAGCAATTTTTTGATTGTTAAATAATAATTTACCACTGAACTTTGCAGAACATTTGGAGATACATAAAATGTATGTCCAAAATTAACCACATGTGCAGAAAAAAGCAACACATCGGCATAAATTATTACAGTATTTGGTTCTAGATGTGCTAGTCATGACACAACACTCATTAAAAAAAAAACTCATTCTGCACTGTGATACTTGTTTCTTCTCTGGTGCCCATGAAAGGCAGCTTTATAAGCTGAGAAGTCTGGTCTGTGGCTCTGTGGTCAGCCCAGACTGGTGCTCTGGATCCATGACTTTCCTCCAAGGGTCACTTTGTGACTTTTGGGAGAACCAAGCAGCTACATGGTGCACAAAACCAGACAATCCAAGGACTGCAACTCCAGATGCCATGCAGCATTTGGAAATGGACAATCACCCTGAATTTACTGCCACATACAAAGAGGAGAACTGATGGGGATGAGCTATTTCACCTTTTTCCCCAAGTTGAGAGCACAGTCTGTTCTGTTGCCAGGTCCGTTTAGGTTATACAGATAAAGATTTTGCCAAACATCCTTGACCTTGCCACAGTGTTTTCAAAATGTTTGCTGAATTTCAGTAGAAAGAGATACAGTCTGCTGGGAAATAACAAGGAGTATAATGCTGCTCTAGTGCTAGGAGTGGTTAAAATGCCAATGTATATTAAAAAAATTAAAATTGAGTTTTACATCACCACAGGAATTGATTAAATGTATGCCTTCTTTTGACAGAGCATTCTGCTCTGTCTGCTGTCGAGGGAGATACTGGGTTGGCTGCTGTGCAGTGAACAGTGCTGCTTGCATGGCCAGGATGTCCCTGGGTTTCATGAGACTGTGGCATGGCCTCTTCTTATTAGTACTGCTCTCATGGGGAAAGACTGCTCCAAATCGCAGGCAGAAGCTGTGTGAGCAAAACAGCTTTCAACTTTTCTCTAAAGAGGGAAAACCTGTACAGCACCCATGCAGAAACCGCAGCATCTGGGAACCCTCCCTGCCTCTTGCCACATCGCATCTGTGGACAGGGGGACGACGCAGCCTCTCACCCCACCCATTTAGCTTTTCTGCAAGTCAGCTGAATGCCAAGTGCCCTGTGGCAACTCATTTCAGCCTTGAGGCAAGCCCTCCTGAAATACCAGGGAGACCTGCTGCTATCCCGTGGCTCCCCACAGCTGGGACTGAAACAGCCCCATCTCCTAAAAATACACTCCCTTCCAGCCTGAGAATAGCCTGCTTGAGGGTTGTTTTTTCTGATGTCATTTATTTCCCATCACTGTGCCTCTGATTACTCTCCCTCAAGCCCTCTCTCTCCCTCCTACCAGCATGCCTTGCCTAATTCCTCCCGCGACATTATCAGCTGGGATGATGAGCAGCTGAGCTCGGTATTAGTGCTGACGCAGGCGGGCTGACAAATGGAAGCGCGAGCCCCGCCGGGTGCGCTTTCCCGGGGAGCGGGAGATGGAAGCTGACGGGCTGGCAGGGAGCGAGAGCTGGCGGCTCTCGAGCCCCTTCCCTCGGTGGCTCCGGGCGCAGAGCGGCACAGGGGAAAGACCCATATGCTCCACTGCCCTCGGCTTGCCAAGAGCCCCTGACTACCTGGCTGATCCAGGCCCTGCTCAGCGCCCTGTTCCACAGCCAGCTGGCAGCTTTGCAAAGGGATTCGGTGCCTTTTATTAGGTTTTTTGTTGGTTGCTTGTTTTTTTTTTTTCCTGTGCATTCACCCTTAGGATCACAAAACCTGCCTGGTGTGACTGCCCAAGGCCTGCTCTTGCAGGAAATGGTGGGATGTGAAAGCGCCATTTGAAAAACAAGGTATTGCCCTTAGTTTGTCTCCCTAGAAAAGGGACTGGATCCTCAGATTTTCACTGACCACTGCTCCAAGGCTGTGTACCTCCTTGTCCTCCATCCACGAGCTCACTGGGAAACACTTGGGATTTTTCTAAAGTCTCAGTCCTTGGCATCAGCTGAAAATATGGTAAGTTCCCCTTTGTTCCAAAAAAAAAAGGTGGGTTTCCAGTTCTGCACTTGAAAATGTGTCCTGAGCAATGACTGGCAGTAATTTTACATGACGAGTCCTAGCTGACTAGATTCAAAGTCTGTTTTCCCTCAGAAAATCTGCACAACACCTTGAGCTGGGTTTGTTCTGTTACAGTTCCTGTGATGAACTGCCAGGAAGTCACATCAGGAAAATTATACATAACCAAGCAGTATTTCTCCACTCCACTTTGTTACCAGTGCAGCCACCTGTCCCTGCATGTTCCTCTGCTAGTGATGCTTCTGGTGGGAAGATGTTTCTCCTTTCCTATTTGACCAATTACAAGAGAATGACTATGTTTATGCTCTGCTTCATTAATAAATCTGGATTTGTGTGTGAAAGAAGGCAAAGGAGTTTGGAAAAAAAAATCTATTCTAAAAAGCAAATGTCCAATCCTTCAACGGACACATCACACGATGTGTCCGCTTTAAACAGCCCTTTGTCCTGTAAAATTCTCAGTTTGTTTCTGGAAAGCTGGTGGTCACTGTTCCCAAGGAGAGAGACCCCTTCTGTATCCCATCACAGGGACAGAAGAACCTCAGCTGGAGAGCCATTAGTGTCTGCTGCCTGCTTTGCTATGGACATGTATCATTTTCCATTAGCCTGTGTAAAAGAAATCCCACAACGATGAAAGCTAAAAGAAGCACTACTACTACATACATTCTGCATTAGGTTGTTAAAGTGTGGCAGAGACAAAATGTGTCACCCAGTGCTCTGTATGGAAACCAGTGGGCAGAGGGTGGCCCTTGGGGTGTGATTGAGTGGGTTTGTTTCACCACTAGATGACACTCGTGTCTCTTGAAAAGGCTCTTGCCACCCCCACCGTGGCTGTAGGTCACAGGAATTTTGAAAACAGATTAACCTGGCTCCAGGTGGGAGCTCCCTGAGCCCCTCTCAGGCACAGTCACTGCCTGATTAATTGCAAGTGGTTGCACATTAGGAAGCCTCACATTATTATTTTGCAAAAGTAAGGTTGAGTAAATATGATGACTTGACTTTTGAAATTTTGGTTGCCCTCCCCACAGAAGCAGGCTAACACGTGCTCAGCAAGAGGACTTCCCCTACTGACTTGTGGAGGGTGGCTGTGGATTAGCAAGAGAAGGCATTGAGCTGATTATCAAAAGTATGGTGTGCTCAGGGCCCAGGCCCTGCAAGACCCCAGACTCACCAAGAAACCATGGCTATGCTCTGCCTCCCTCCTACCACCACTTTCAAAAAGCCACAGGGCTTATGTGGAATTATGGCTAATACCTGAATTATACTCTCTGCAAAACCAGGACAGCTCCTTGCGCCCCAGGCCTCTCAGGAAACAGAAATTGTTCCGGTATGCAAGTGTTCAAATACCTCAGCGTAACGCACTGTAGCAACAACGATGATGGAGAACTTTCTGAGTAATACTCTTCATTCTGCTTCAGTGATTGATTGTAAGTGTTTGATAATGCAAATTTTGGAAAGATGAGACAGTAAAAAAAAAAACAAAAAAGCCAGAGATAAAAGGAGCCAGTAATAAAAAGTCCAAGATTAAAATGCTAATATGGCTTTAGGTTACATAGCCATCATGTAGCAGAGCACTATCTAGGACATGGGGAAGTAGAGAACATGGTGTTTAAGGACAGCTGTAATTATATTCCTGAAAACTCTCCATGAAAAAATGTCCATATACTTCTGACACATGCTCCTTGATTCCCAGATAAATACCAAAGGGGTGAAGATCCTATTCCTCCCAGAAATAAGAGACCAGAAGAACCTTCAAACACAGTCTGCGATGGCAGCCCTACGCCATCCTCTGTTCGACTTCAACAGGCTGGTAGTGCCGTGCAGAATCCCACGAGATTGTACTTCCACAGATCTGCTTGCAAGACGAGAGATTTATGTTTTTTATGGCTTAGCAAGTGATTATCGAGATAATGGGAGCAATTTGTCAGCAAGCTAGCATTTATGCAAACTTCCTAATATGAAGATCTTTTTCTCAAGTTGTGTATCTTAACATGAAAAATTATAGTCTTATGACTTTGCTGTTTCATGTTTTCCCCAATTTATGGTCTTTGTTCCCTCTTTTTCTGCAAAAAATGGAAAGCTGCTTCCCAAACACGTTTCTTCACTTGTAGTGCTGGCCAGGCAATTAACAACTTCACCCACAATCAATACATAGAGTTTTCCTGAGTGTATAATAAGGCATGTAAGGAGATGAAGATAGATTTTTCCTGTGTAAGCTTTCCACAGTAAACCTGAGTATTTACTCCTCTAGCATAAATCTACTTACCTCCTTTTAATCATGATGATGAAATCAATTAAATACATTTTACTTGTCTGCACAAAAACTAATGAGAATAAGATTTACAGGCAAGCAGGGTATTCTTGATACTGAATTATTGGATGGAGACTCAAGCTAGCCCCTAAGTTAAGACTTGTAAAAATGAAGACTTTTACAATGCTGGACAAGTCTGAAGGTACACCATACTACCAATGCCTTAAATCTGACTCTGCTCCTGTGTCAGAACAAAGCAAAAGCTGTATGCCTGATTAGAGCTATGACCATACATAGGAGAAAGCAGTCCATTTTAGGGAAGCAATTTACAGGAACAGCTTGTTTACTTTCGGACAAACAGTGCTGCCTATGAAAGCCCCATCTCAAGCACAGCTCCTGCTGACTTCAGTGGGAATCTGGTATGAGTCAAAAGTGGAGGCTCAGTAGTGCTCTATGGAGAAGTATAATCATAATTATAGCACGGATTATAATTGGAGACCTGCAAAGTCAATCAGCCTGCTTCTGTTAATATCAATAGCTGTCTGGTGGCTAAATTGCCTAGACTAATTCTTTTTTAACACCTCAGCCATAAGACTCATCATTAGACAAATGCCATATCCTAATATATACTGCAGCTTAAACACAATGAGAGCTTCAATCTGTTTTTTAATTTCTGTGGTATTCTGTCTTTTTGCCCACATACAGGGAAAAAAAGTTTATTGTAGGCAGAGACTGCATGGACTGTTCCCCATCAGAAGGTTCTTGCAGTCCTCTTGTCCCTAGGAAGTGATGAGCTCCTGCAGACCTCTGGTGCACGATGACATTTGAAAAATAAGCAATAAACAAAACAAAGGTTTGCTGCAGCTCTCGATGCTGCAGCTCAAAAATCTGTTGAAAGAAATTATCAAACTAATATGTATCAGATTCATAAATGGGAGAAAAAAGTCAATCAGCTGTTCAAAAATCTAAGCAGCCCCCGCTATGATCTAGCTTACTTGTACAGTTACCTACTCAGTCCATGCAAGTATATTTGAAGAAGAAAAAACAGACCCTTGCTTATCCCAATCCCCCCGTTTTCCTCTTGTCAACACAGAAAGTGTGGATTTAGTTCCAGCCGAAGTCTGGAGTCAAGCAGATGCATATCCAGTGGTGATGGTACTTGTATTGTGTCAGGCCCCTCAGCAGTGTGGGCAGGGTCAGTACCATTGAATAGAACCCTGATATTGTCTGGAATATTTTTATGCTTGTTCATTCCCTGGATCTGTTTTGAAAGGCAAGCATTGTACTTGGTGACAGCAGCCCGTGTTTTCAGAGCTAGGCTCCACCAGCAGTTAATTCAAACTGGCCTGATTTTCAGTGCTCCAATTTCAAGCAAGTTCCTCAGCTCCTCACTCAAGTAATTTTTAGTTGGAGACCTACCTTTGGGTAACTGATTGGGAACATTATGACCTGCCTTTAAAATGTAATGTGTTACAAAATTAGAGGGACAATTTATGGGACAGCAGATACTTCCCTTTGCAAGTTTCCAACTCCCCAATGCATTATATCCTTATAATGAGTCAATAAAACAAGTCACAGCTGCAGCACAACGGATGTCGAGAGGCACAATGGACAGCGGGTATTTTCGATGATTTACTCCATCAGCCTCTTGATCAAGCACTTTTACTTTCTGAAAGTTCACTGTACCACACTGTACGAGGTGAGCGCCTCTCGGTGTTTTGGCTGCGCCTCCGGTACCGCAGTGAGATCGATACCGTGCGCCGGTGTCAGCCTCGCTGGGAGAGGAAGGTCAGCCGAGTTAAGCCGGCAGCTGGCCCGCAGACAAACCCTGAAAACAAAAAGCGGAAAAGCCTTCAGGGGCTCTAAGGCTTAAGGCAACTCAGGCTGGACACAGCCAGCGCCTGCATTCCCGGGGCTTGGCAGCAGTGAGGATTCAGCCGCGGCTCCGCTGAGCTGGGCTCAGGTTTGCCGTGGAGCGGTCACACACTCGGTGTTCAAAGGGGCAGCGGGGCTGAGAGCCACACAAAATCCTTCCAGTTCACACGGATTCATTCTCTTTCAAGTGGAATAGGGGCAGACGGGGCACAGCTCTGCACGAAAGCACGGGGCTTTGTTACTCTGCAGAACCCAGTGCCTCCCAGTTATTATTTTTTACTTTATTTATAGCACTACTCAAAACTGAGTACGCATTTTGCTGTGGGGAAAACAAAAGACTAAGAAGACAGCTATCCTTGCCTTTAACCGCTCGGAAGTTAGCCCAGGTCAGCGAGAATTCAGCATTTCTCTCCTGTAGCCGCGAAAGGCAGAGGGACCGTATTTGGTCCCCGGACACAGCTCCGAGCAGGAGCTGCCCCCGGGCTCCCGTCCCCGCTGGAGGTGGAGAGTGAGGGCAGGGCTGGAACCGGCCCGTGAGGGCAGGAGCGGAGGCCCAGCAGCGCCGCGATCCCGGCGGGATGTGCGGGCAGGGCTGGAAGCGGCCCGTGAGAGCGGCAGCGGCCCAGCAGCGCCGCGATCCCGGCGGGATGTGCGGGCAGGGCTGGAAGCGGCCCGTGAGAGCGGCAGCGGCCCAGCAGCGCCGCGATCCCGGCGGGAGCAGGCACGGACACAGCGCCCCCTGGCGGGCCCGGCCGGGAGGGAATGGCGGCCCCGGGATTGCACGGAAAATGAGTATTTCGTAAGATAAACACCCTCTTAATTACCTTATTCATAGTGTGTATTACCTGTTCGCACTGACACGATTCACATCGCGTTTTAAAAACTCCTCCAGGCAACAATCATGATTATGAATTTTTAAAAGTGACTGACTCAGCCACCAGATTTAGATGGCCAGATTTAGGCATCCCCTCTATGCTATCTGTACTATCTTTGATTAAATTAAAAGAAACAAAAAGACCATGGCACAACGTTTCTGTAGGTTTCTATTTAAACTGATTTCCATATTATTCCCCATACAGGTTTCTATTTAAACTGATTTCCATATTATTCCCCATACTGCTACCAGGGTGACAGTACGAAAGCTGCAATGAGTACAGTGGAACCTGTGAAAAAGGATGGAAGGATGGAGACTGCATCATGTTGAGTCGGAAAGCAAAGTACTTAACTGGACTGCCAAGAGTGCCATCTCACAATGTTCTGCCCTGTGCATCCTGATGGTGATCTCCTGGCCCCTAGCAAAACTCCAGCTGAATGTCACTGAGCAGGGATTTGATCTGATAAAATGTCTCGCACTTGATTTGCAATTGTTCTGCACTGCACGCCAGCACTGTTGTACCAGTGCTGTGTGTTAAATTATAGCAATGATACACTCAGCACACATGTGCTGATAGATGGGTGGGGGGACATTAATAGACCTCTAGCTTATGCTACGTTTAGCGAGAAGACTGAAAAGAGAATGATACTTCATCTGGACTTATTTGTCTCTGCATCCAAGTTGTAAACAGTATGACAGGGATCTACATTCTTCTCATCTTAGCCACGTTTACAGATTTTTTGTTGTTGTTTTGTGGTAAACAAATCAGAGTCTTTAGGAGAAAGCAGATATGGACATAGACAGACAAACACACTAAACAGAACTTAAATTTCTCAGCCTATGCATATGGTATTTCAAAGCATCAATTATCAAAACTGTTTCCATCTGCTACATCACAGCTGCAATGTGTTAAGCCAGTAATACATATGATAGAAAAAGGAAACCACTTGAAAAATCTAAGTTACCAATGAAGCCCTTGAAACTCTGAATAACACTTAATAGTTCAGGTGAAAGCCATTTAAGCAAGTCTGATAAATGTGCTTTTAGGAAACTCAGCTTTTGCAGTGGAACAATAGAAAAGCATTCCCTTGCTTTTCCTAATGCTTTTGATGAAATGCTGTAAAAGTTATTCTATCAAGAGTAAGGCCAAGGTAAGAGGAAGTTTCTCATTCCTGCATTAGCTGAACCTCACATTCTCTCATGCCACATTTTTACGGTGTAAGAGAGACGAGTACAAGCATAGCTTTAGGCGCTTGTGGCTAATTTTTAGTACCTTATCTTTCTCCAGTTCCCAAGAGGAAAATTTTTATGGGGCAAATAAAGTCCTGTGATAAAAAGGCTTTCATTCCTTTGTCTGCCCTGGTGGACCAGGGGTGGAGTAGTTTTAGTCTTTCCTGGATTTTTAGATCTGTGATTTTAGCTACCACATGCAAGGCAAACACCTCCCGTGTACCCATGGAAGAATGAGCATTTTGGTGCTTGCCCTTAGGGAGAAAGCCAGGTGTTGGGCACAGAAGCTCAGGGTTCAGAGAGGGGTGTGCATCCAGATCTGACCCAATGTGACAGGTCCTGGCTACACTTGGGTCTGTACATTATCTCATTCTCAGAACAGCCTCCCAGTCCCTTGTTGCCACAGAGATCAAAGGTCCTGAGTCCTATCTAACAACATCTCCTCATCCCCCCCTCCCCAAATTTTTTTCTTATTGTGGTTAGTGACTTCTTTACTGCACCTTCCTTTTGTGCTACTGTCTCACTTCATTATGCGAATTGTTTCCTCTCCTTTCATGGCTTTCTACTTGTCTACTGTCTGTGTCCTCTTTTGAGATGGAGGACATCATCATATTGTTTTTCTGCAAACAAGAATATTTAAATCATTGAAATATTACCTGGGCTCTGAATCTATTAGGACTGATTCAAGAAATGAATGAGGGGAAAAAAGGGCTCTGAGAGTGAGATTTCTTCATTCTGCAAACTGCCATGTGATTATGCAAAGCTGTTCTCTTATGTTTTCTGCCAGACAAAATATGTAGACACTTTTCTTGCCTTTTGGAGGGGAAATGCTGTGCATGTGCATAAATGCTGTCTCTTCCTTGAATTAAAATGCGACCTTAGAGAGCGGGTAGAATGCACATTGCCGGGGTGAGCAGACTGGCAGCTCAGAACCCAGCCTGGTTTCACAGCACATTGCTTGTCTCAGTAGCGAGGCAACATGGAACAGGCTTGGTCTGCTTTTTGGTCTGTAACTCATTGTGTAAATGCCAGCCAAATTAAAGCAAAGCAGATGGGACAAGTAATATGAAGATTAATGAAGCTACTTGCATTAAAAAGTAACTGTAGATACATAATTTTATGAAAAAGATCCTTCCTAATTCAGAATAGCTGGTCAAAAGAAAAGGATCAAGCAGTGAAAACTGCTAAAGCTTAGCAGAACATACTCTAAAGAATTATTACAAGTGAGTAAGTCTTTACAGACTTAATTCCCCATTAATTATTAGGTCAAAGGCTTATTTTCTTTCTCAGCTACCTGCACCACACTATGAATCTACCATTTCTCCTAAAATGTAGAAGTCGAACTCTGATAAATTCTTTAGGGATTATTCACAATGCAATCTAACATGTTTTCATTCTCCTGTGACATTGGCAGTTTCCATCCAAACTTTTACAAATTTCTACTGAATAGTGGCATTTTTCCTTTGTATAACTGGCTACACTTCAATTGAAAGAGAAAGGAGTATCAGGGAAGAGTACAGTAAACTAATTATTTTAGTTTTAGCACTACAAAAAATGCAACTCGACCTTAAAGATCGGCTGAAAGATGCCCTCTGCTCTAATAAAATTCTAAATCAATATTCAAAATTCCAGCCACTCACCAAGTATAATTGTAAAACATTTCCAGTATTGCCCTAAACTCTGAGCTCACTGTTTCTAACTGCATAGCTGGTTCACTGGAGCAAAACCAGGCTTGCCTCTCACATGCCCGTGTGCTGCTTCTTGATGTTTAGATACTAACAGACTCTTCAACAGTGTTTTAAGTGCAGAGAGTAGAATCAGCTTTGTATTTGATTCATGAGTTGGAGGTACTTAAAGATGTGGGAGAATCACACAAAAATAAAATCTTACCATTATATTGGAGACCTTCTTTAAGAAGCACACAATCTTCTGCCAACTACAGATCAAGATTTTTGAACTGCTGACGTACCCAATTCTCTTTATCTATGTAAAGAAATGGCTACCGCCAGACTCTTCTTCAGGAATCAGACTTAGAATTTCAGGGGAGATGCATGCAACTCTCCAAGTCACAAGACAGTTAAACCGCAACATTTAGAGATCAGCATAGATACATGTTATGTTTTTCATACACAGAGTCCTTCCATGAACAAAATGAGAGGCTGTGTAAGTGACAAACTGTGCCAACATTCTCACGGCTGATTTTCTGTAAGAGATGTTAGAAGGCCCCTGCTCCCACTCCCCCAAACACTCTTCTGTGGTGTGATGCCACCAGATACCTGGTGTAGTATGCTTTGATGCAGCCATTCTGCTATTGCACCTCCAAAATGAGTGTCACCTTGAAAGATCAGGCAATCGTGTGTTGATTCAGAAAAGCTTGCCCTATCTATTCTGTTTGGTAAGGGCTTGACTGCATGTGTGAGTCCTTTGCTGAAGTTCCTCACTGAGTAAGAATGCACATGATTTCAAGCTTGTCCTTATGCCCCTACTGAATCTGGCCCTCTATGGCCAAGCTAAGTATAAGCAAGACTCATGACTATCCAAATTCCAGAACTTTTATTTCAGTAAATTTTATAAAATTATGATGCTTAAAAGCTGTGTTACTTCTAGAGGGCAAAAGAATAAACATGTTTTACCCATGTGAACACATAATTTGATTACTGGGAAATCTGATCTTCAAACTGGAGGCAACAATCCTATCAATTAAAAGACAACATATAGTTTTTCTTGTTTTCCTTACAGTAAAGTGCTAAACACAATGGCTCTAACTTACTGCAAATGGCTGTTTTGAAATAGTTTTGTTTTAGATTTTGTACATCCTTCCCCACTAACCTAGCCTGTAATATAGTGCACCATGTAAAAAGCTGTTTTGTTGGTGTAAAACTGATGCATATGAAATGTAGTCAGTCATCTGTTTCTGGTCCAATGTATGTAAATTCTTTGGCACAATTGAAACAAGGCATTTTCTCTTCCAGGCTCCATTATGAGGGAAGTGAATATTTTGTTCTTCTGGAATATGCACAGGGATTTAGTAAAACTGTTACTGTGCTTCTCTTAAAACATTACACACTCCAAAGTACATGCAATTAAACAGTGTGACAGTAATTCACACTCTCATCATATCTGCGTTGTTGAAGTGATAGAAGAGCCAATAGAGACATTCACAAACCACACAGCAGATTTTGACGATGCCACATTACTCTTCAAAATGAGAAAATTATGAAACTTAGAATTATGTTTAACATCAGAGCAAGATTTGATAATGTAGATCTGAGTACACTGTGCCTGAGTTTAAGTCAGTTGACAGCTGATTACACATGGGGATGGGTTGTGATCATGAAGGTTATTAGCTGAATTTTTGACATTTAGATGTTGATAATGCTGACTTTTGGAGCTGGATTGATTTTTACAACAGAATGTCGTTATAGCGCTTGCAGTGACATGAAGAACAGAACTTCAACTTGATCTTCCTCTACAGAAGCTCATTAGAGATTCACATAAGAAGACAACCAACACGTGCTATTGCCATGGAAACAAGATGGAATATTATGAAGCAGTATATCCCATATTCCAAAATAGAGAGGACAAAGACCAATTATAGCAAAAGATGGATGGGCTTTTTATTTGCAGCCTGTATGGGTCAAAGCAAAACTTAGCTCCTGCCCTCTGAAATAATAATCAGCAGTGCAGTTTTAGGACTCTGGTTTCAATTTTTCCTTTTTCAAAGACAAAAACTCAAGCTAGTTAGTTTAGTTTATGATGTATGGGAGTAAGGAGGCCGAATGGAGGCATTGGCATCACAGCAGGTGTGTAGGTGTGATGATGTACAAAGCACAGACATCACAGAACTCACAGGGGAGTGAGTCAAGTTCAAGCCCAATAGTGAGGTAAGGATAAAACAGAGGTGAGCAAAACCAGCAGAAGCTGAACATCTGCTTATTAAGATGCAGAGGAAAGGCGAGTTTCAAAGGCAGTGGCTAGGAAGTACCAGTGGCCAGAATAAAAAGGATAAAATTTCTTGTGATTTGCATCAAATGGATGAGTCTCATGATTTCTTAGCTTGCCTAGATAATGAAAGGCTTTTGGACATCCTGGACATACTGCATGTATGTACTTAGTCTAACTTCCCAAGCTTCTGCTTGTGACTACATACAAGAAAATTCTTTAAGCCATTTAAAACAGCTCTGTCTGTTCTAGAGATTTCTCACAATTGTAGGAGTTTTGATCATTGTGTCTGAATACAGAGTGATAGCTTGTGAGGGTTTTTTTGGGAAAGAAAGGTGGATAGGGCAAGAGCCTGTGATGATAGTTTTTTTGTGTTTGATGACAAAACCACAAATACAGGAATTCTATGGTAATGGAAACAAGAGCTTAGAGGAAATATTTCTCCCTTTGTGTAAAAAGCCCATGACTGCCACTTCATTCATGTGCTGGTTTACTATTAAGAAATATTTTTAAATTCCAGCTGGGAGTCTATTGTAATTAGTCACTTTGAGGAAAGCCAGCATGGGCAAAATATAGCTTAGGAAAGATAAACAAAGGGAGTAATAGGGCTTTAAGGAGTATTTAACAAGCCTTGGAAAGTTGTGTCCTGAGTTTGTCACTACAGAGAGTTACTGTGAGATTCCAAAACACATAAGAGAATGATGGAAGGGAAAATATTACAGTACACAGAAAACATGTGAGTGCCTACTCAATCAGGCTTTGGTAAGCCTCCCAATGCCAGCATATGAAAAGTGTGGTTTGCCACTATTTAATTATGATAAACTCCATTAATTGTCATCCACTTATGGAGCCCGGTCAAATGACTTTCAAAACTGACAGGTTACATTCAGTATTTCAGCTCTGACTCATTCTTGACAGGTCCTGTTTTGATTGAAAAAAGACGAAAGACACTGTGATTTTGGGAAAAGAGTCTGAATGGAATATAAATTTTATTGCAAACGTTATTCCAGTAAAACATAAAAACTATAATAGTAACGAGTAGCTTTGTGAGAAGCAAAATACCAAAGACTTTGCTAAAAGAATACTAGATCAATTTTTTCACTAGCAACAGGCAGAGATAAAATGTGATATAGTTGCCAAAAATACTTGAAAATAGTAAACATTTCTTCTCATCTTTGCATGTGAACTTTCTTTCCCAAACTGTTAAATGCAGTTCATTAGTCATAGCAACTATGCTTTTTTCCCTAAACCTTTACCGTTTTTTCTTTTTGTCTGCGTTTTTCTTCTTTCGCTCTGCTTGCAGGGCTGCTTCCTGAGCTGCCAGTTCTTCTTGCTTTCTGAGCTCAGTCTCCAGCAGCTGATTTCTGTATGCTTCCCGAATGCTGTAAACTCTGCCTCGTGTTTCATCCAAGGATGCCTAGCCAAAAACAAACAGCAATACTGCCCTGCTCAACACAACACATCAGTCTGGATTTCATCACAAGCAACTGCATCCTTCCTGTTCTGTTTCACTTTGTGACTCTGTAAGTACAGGGAGAGCATCTCTCCTTTTCTTTTTACATGGATGCTTATTGATTTCTCAAAGGAAACAGCTATATGTCAATCTTTCCATGATGAGGAAGAGAAAGTTCAGGAAAATCCTTTTTAAACTGCTGGCATAGTAAGCTAATTGTGTGAAAGGAGAATAGGGCAATAGAGTAGTTACCCATCTGAATTTAGTCCCTTTTCAGTTACTGATTTGCTTTGCTGTCTTAAACTGTTGAAAACTAGGTGTCAGAAATGCTGAAATGGCTTAGGAGTTCTAGCCTTTTAAGAGGCAAAAGGAGCCTAAATCATAATGACCTTCAATGAGACTTGAGGCAAGTGGGATTTTGACACCTCTGAATACTTTTCCATTTCTATCCTGAAAAATGGGGATACCTGAAACCTTTATATAGTTCTTTGTGGTCCACAGATGAAAGAACTCCAAAAGTGCTTATCAGAACAGCGTGCATTTTCACAAGTAACTCCTGTTTCAAATTCATACTGTGAAACATTTTTAATGGAAATATTTTCTAGAAAGAGCTGAGGATGTACTCTTGTGAAAAATTTGCCCTACCATACAATATGCTAGGCATCCAAAATCACAGCAACATCTGAAAACCTGAACATGCATCCCTATTAGAGTCAGCCACTGCTGGAGAACTGTTCCTCCTTGCTCACTTGTAGCTGAGTAATATAAATCAGGCTGTCTGGAAACTAGTTAAGGTGATGCTTTCAAGTTAAGATTTCTGTAAATAGGGTGATTTGATGTAAAATTACTTTTACTGCCTCTTATCCAGTTTAAGAGCTCTGAATAGTCACCATCTGATTGATAGTGGTTATTGTATCACCACTATAACAAATAATTTTGTTCCTGTTGATGCTTAACAGTTAAGCCAATTTGGTAAGATATTTGTACCAATTTCATGTGCGATGTATTGGCTGAGTTAATCCTCACAATGGATCCTACCCTAATGCTACCACATTTACTATTTACAGACATGGTTTTTTGAGGACTAATAGTCTAAATTCTTTGTTTGCTGGCATCATGCATTATTCCAAGAAAACTGGGTTCTCTAACTTTTCTCTGAGACACATTAAGAGCAACCTATCTCCCTGTATAAGTTTTTTAAAATTACTTTTCAAAAAGCTCTATACAATTTTATAACCAAAAAAATAGGCAGACTGGAGGTGCTTTACCCAATAAGCATCATGTATCTCAAATGGTCAGTTTATTCTGACTTGTAGCCATCCGTTTATGGTGACAAAATAGTGTTTCTGCAGAGAGTGTCTCAAGAAAGTACTAAGAATATCATATTAAGGATGTCATGCAGTACCGTTTTTTTTACTTTAGAATTTTTAGTTTTAACCTTTGCCCAAGTGAAATTTCAAGCTTGTTCACTGCTTCTAATTACTAGTACTGAATACAAAAGTTTTGATAATGGTTGATCAGGATATTCAGACTAGTGGTGGACATCACAGTAGTAGTTAACTGAAAAGTAATCTTGAAAACATACCTGCAGGTTCTCATACATTTCAAGTATATTTTGCTTCAATAAAACTCTGTCATTTTCTTCTTTTTGTCTTTGTTCCAAAGCCAGTGTGCGAAGTTGCCTAAAATGATTGATTTTTTCTTCTTTCTGTAGCTGTTGCTGTTGAATGATAAAATCGTTTCTCAGCACAGATTCAGACATTGTTTTTCTGAAGGAAATAAAAACCAGATACTTTTCTTGCATCAAATGCAGCTTTGGTTGTTGTCTATTTTGTTTAACATCTATATGCAGGTATTTGGCTTATATTTAGCAACATCACCATAATATGGTTAGATATGGTTAAGGAGTTACTTTTCCTCTGCTTATATATAACTCCAATAGGAAAATACATTCCTGAGGCCACATCTTCTTATACCTGAGTGTCTATTTTAAACCTATTTGTAAAATCATGCTCATCATTGAGCATATGAAAAACTCCTACATGTGACACTTTTAATTTGAAAGAAGTAGATTTCTTGTTGTTTTTGATATTATAATTCTGCATTAAGACAAATGCAATTTATATTTTCTTTTTTCTTTTGTTTTTGGCATAATGGAAGGCAAGTGGATAATATACTTTTATATTTTGTCCTAAATGACTAGTGTAAAAGTCAAGGAGTTGAAGACAAATGAAATGCTTACAAGATTCAAGCTTCTGGAAGGTATTTTGCCATTTTTTTCTACTGTTTTAATGCTATTCACTTCAATATAATACCAATTTCCCTTTCAATTTAAATTTGAGCTTTTTTTCAGAGTTTTTTAAAGTCTTTTGAAGATCAATGAAATGCAAAAATTCCACATTGAATACAAATGGACTTAAGCATGAAGTGGGTTCTAGCTGCAGCACAGCAAATAAGAAGGTGCCTGTCAATTAGCTCAATAAGTGCATGTCAACACTTGTAATAAAGAATATAGTTCTTTCAAATATAATAAATATAATTAATATCATCATTACAGCTATTAACTATTATTAACTGAACTGCATTTGTTAAATATGTTATTTTAAACCAGCATAATCTCCTGACAATTTCTTGCGACCCTGAGATGGGCTCAGTTGGTTGGACTGTGGTGCTGATAACACCAAGCTTGTGGGTTCAATCCCTCTAGGGGCCATTCACTTAAGAGCAGGACTTGATGATCCTTGTGGGTCCTTTGCAACTCAGAATATCCTATGATCTGGAAGTATGTGCTCCTTTCAAGATGAACACTGAAATAAGCAGATTTTCCTGAACGCTCATCTTCTTCAAATGTTTATGTCACGTACTCATTGCATGCAGTGCAGTGATTCAACTCCTTTGACATTTGTTTTGTTAGGGCAATTTACCTCATGTAAGGACTGAGGTCTATAAGTTCCCATTTTTTTTGCTGTGTTTTTAAGCTCAAGTCAGGAGTTGTTTGTGGTGCTTGCTGTCCTGTGGTAAGAAAATATAAAACAGAACAGATTAAACTGGTTATTTGGTTATGCTAGGGGGCTACACCTAAATTCTTATATAAATTTTTCTTCCTTTGGCTCTGCAAAATACATTATTAAATGAAAATATGGGCTGGAGAGGATATAATATTTCTGTCCTTTTATTTCCAACACAGAGGACAGAATCAAAGATGCTGCAAAACCCCCACATATACTAGAGCGAAACTAATATATGTATTTTAGCTAAATCCCCTCTACTCAAGAAAGTTTGTAAATCTAAGCAAGAACATTGAATTTGCAGTGCCTAAAAGATATAAAAACAACTTCTGGGTATCATATTCTTTTATTTTAAAAAATCAATAAAAATCTGGTTGTCCAGTCCTTGCTGTAGTTTAAAAAAATTATATTCCCTTTCAGGGAGAAGATTTAGTTTAAGAAATGCCAGTCTAAATAAAAACCATGACATAGTAAAACTGGAATTCTGAAATCTTAGAATTTTTTTTAACCACATGGATAATAACCATGCTATGTTTTATTGTAGCATTCTCGCAATACAATGACACATCTGATATTAAGCATGACACTAGGCTGAGTTGCTTTGTCATTATTTCAATGCTTCCTTCTTTCAATTTGTCTTGATGTGCTCAAAATACTTGTGAAATTTGATGAGATTTAATGATGACTGCAGTAGTCTTCTTTTATAAAAACTCTTTTATTACCCTACCTATAGCAGTAACCAATTGAAATATGTTAAAAATATTACTGGACTATTCTCATGAAAAATAGAAAGAGGTTTCTGCGTATTAAAAAAATTACTGTCTACATATTTACTGTCTATACATAGACAAATATACCAGCCTTCACTTCTGGTCTCTAAGGGTGACTTGGATCTTTGGAAGTGCCTTAGACACTGCCCATCAGAAAAGAATTCTCCAGAACATAAAAATCCTCATTAAGATACTGCGTATTACAGGAATGTTCAATCCCATCATTGCCTATTGCTGCACTCTGTGAAATAGAACCACCTTAAAGTCATTGGGATGTCACTCTTTACTCTGTAAGACTTTATATTAGACTCTAAATGCTTAGTTTAGAACAAAGCTGTAGGTGGACAACCATTAATTTTGAAGTCCTTTAGCCAGTAACTTAGAGGAAATAATATTGTTTCAAGTAACCAATATTGTGTTTAAGGCATTAGGTGAGGATTAATTTTACTTTAAGTTCTGAACCTTTCCTGTGAAAATTACTTACTGGGATGGAAAAATACTAATCTATAGTTAAGTATTGGTCACAGGATCTAGTTCCACAAACATGAGTCATGACCAGATATTGTCATTAGTCTTTCCTTCTTGTGACGGCTTGATCTCAGCATATTCACAGAAGGAAAAAAAATCAACAGACAGCTTGAAGTCTTGCACCCAGTTCAGCTTTTCATCAGAGTACAGATATTGTCAGGGAAGGAAGAATCCATGGAAGTTGTAATTACTAAATAAAATTAGACAGCACTTATGGAAGCTTCCAGGAAGCTGATGCTACTCAGTATGCACTTTTTGACACCTCACTTCCAGGCCACTCTTCATGAACAGTTTCCATGAATATGAACATTAAGATAATGCGCTTTAGGTGTATTAGTCTCTTACTGACATGCTATTTTAGCTGCTAAACACTTTTTTAGCATTTCTACATGGATGAACTCTGGTAATTGGAATTGAGAGAGAAGGTATTTTCCACTGAACTTTCAAAAATTTCAGGTTAATTTAGGGTTAGAATTCTTCTACAGAAGGACTACCTGAAGTTTGTTTAAGGGTAACTTAGCAGCCTCCAAGAGCTGTGAGGCTGTATCTGTGTCTGGAAATAGAGCACTGAAACAATTGAAATAAAGAGGGGATAGAGAGCAAGCCTGCCATTGCACAACTGGACACATTTATCGGGGCTGATCTATCCATCTACTACCAGTATTTAATGCAGAAGTCTTTCCTAAGGAGTGGAACATACTGAACAGAAGACACAGAATGTATACCCTTACCTGTTTCTCCTGAGCTAGGTGTTAAGTTGGCAGTCTCAGCCCCAGCCACGGGTTCCTCTGAATCTCTCGCAGTGTACTTATTAATAAAACGTGCACGTTCCTGAAAAGCCTAGAGATCAAAGTTTTATAATCCAGATAAGAAAACTTTTACTGCATATTTTAAATCTCAAAAAATTTTCAAAAGTAGGATTCTGTAAGTTTCCAGTAAGACCTAACACCAGTGTGCAGTGTCTGCCTGGTGCTGGAATCAGAAAAGATGCTGGAATCCCACTGAATCAGTCCTGAGACATTGCACACTTACACTAAAGATCATTGTCCAATGAAATACTGGTAAATCACTGATCTCTGGACAGTTTAAAACAGTATTTGGATTAAAAATAAAACAAAAGCTGTATAGCTGAATGTATGGCTACTGCACTTCCTTAGGGAACTATCACTGTCCTAGGAGCTTCTATAGCCTGATGATTTAGACTTCCTCCTGAAAAATGAGACCTTTGGGTGCAAACCTTTTCAGACTCAATTACCATCGATACCAAAACCAGACATCAGCATTTCTGTCTTTTCAGAAGGTGACTTTGAGTCACTGGGCGTTCTCTTAAGGGCTGATGTTGCAAGAATGGACAGAGAAGCCCTTTGGCTTTTGGTCAGCCTGGAGTCAGGCAGTCAGTTTCCAGAGTCAGAGAGTCTGTGACTCCTGGAATGAGCAGACATTGGGCCAGGGTTGTCAAGAAAGGAGAGGGAAAGCTACTTAATCTGGATAGAACACCCCCAATTTAGACCTTGTTTTGGTGTGTTCTGCTGTTGCTGCACTTTTCCTAATGACAGCTGTTTTAAAAAAATGTCACAAATCTAAGGGGCTTCAAAAATGGAACCCTGCAGTTGCAATTCTGTTGATTTTCTGACCAAAAAAGGCAACGGGGATAGAACCAGATTCTGAACAGTCTTTACACATCAAAGGGGACTCATTTCCAGCTAATCTTTAGGAGGCTGTACTTGCATTTTCAGTTACAGTACAACCAATCAAAGCTGCAGAGCTGCATCTCTCCTTAGTTCAGACTTTAACAGAGTAGTGTCAGGAAAAGTTTTGAGCTTTGAACACACTGAAAAGAACTGAGAAAATCTGAGAGTTTAACTGGGAAGACTCATGTCTGAGGTGCATTTCTGAAAGGTAATATAAAAAAGACAAATTTCTAAGCTGGGGATTCTGCATATCCCTTAATGGGCAATGGTATAGGTGGTGATAAGGAATGACTGTCAGGTGAGTTTGAAGACTGAACTTTGTTCTTTTATTTTTCTTTGGTAATGATGCTTCCAATTCTGAATCAGCACTGCAACTTTTTGCTTTGCTAGAAAGAACATGTATTATTTTTCCATCTTAGACATATGTCACGTCAAAAGCACCCAGATGCAGCTGGCAACTAAATCAGTATTGCTTCTCCAAAACAGTGAATTCATACCAAGCGTATACAGGCTCATGGGTAACCTGCAACACAGAATGAATTTAGAATCCTGGCTGCAAGAGACATTTTGAGTACTGATATGACCAGGTGCCAGTTCTTCAGGAGAAATAATTTTTGACATGTTTATAGCAGTGTATTTCTCGATAGAATCTGTTCATGCTAAACATTAAACTTGTCACAAGTAGCAGCTTTGCAAATGTGTAGAGNCTTTTCTATGTTTTGTAAAGTAGAATCTAAAGTCTCAGTGATCTACAGAAGCCTGAAGTAGATGATCTGGATTCCTGCACAGAATTCAGGGACATAATCACTTTTAACTCTTTAAACTGTAAAATTTCCTGTCTTCCACAGAGTGGTGAAGAGGATATCCCTATGAAGACAGGTTTCTGTTGTGGCAGCTGCTCTCCCATCACAACAACTCCTGGAACTTGTGAAGAAACATTGCTGCAAAGAGGGCACTCTGATATTACCTTGACAGCTCTCCCTGGCTCCGCAAACTCCCATGCTTGTTTCATGGCTCTGATCTCATCTGCTCGCTGGGTGTCTTTCTTCACCTCCAGAAAGTCTGCCTCTTTCTGTTCACTAACTATGCGTAAAATCCAGTAGGGTGTGTTTGGAGCTGCTGACTGAAAGTATCATACACATAATGCAGTCACTGGTTTACATCTATTACCACTCTTTAAGATGAAGTTTTGATTTGTATACTGGTAATTTTTCTGACTGATATACATTGCACATTGACAGACTTTGATATGCATTATGACACAAACAGAGAATGCCAAAGGAAAGAAAGATTACTTTGCAATGCCTGGAAGCTCTTTGAGGTATTTTGTTTTACATGTTTTCCCCCAGCCCCATACAGCATGCTCCACACTCCGAGTTCTTCTGAACAGTTTGTCTGAACAAGAGTATTTGGTAGTGATTTTTCATGCAATTGTTTTATCTCCCTGCCAAGTTCCTTTCCTTTCCTTTCCT
>VYZT01043781.1:0-47771 GCA_013400735.1 Pomatostomus ruficeps | reverse complement strand
TTTTTTTTTTCCCCTTTATTTTTGTTCCATTGTTGACAAAAATTAAATGGCAATTATGTCACAATTATCCAACCATCAATAGAAGTCAGAAAGCACCTGTCAGCCCATAAGAGCTGTGCTTCAGAAAACAGTGATACCACCAGCACTTTATTTACATTCTCTGCCTGCACTGGGAAGCCTAAATTCTGTTGATGCAAATTTCAAAAGGGACTTCATGTTTCTCTAGGAAGCTGAAGTTCAAGTGCATAGGTAAACAGGTTGAGAGCAATAAAATTGTGTTGGACTTCATTTCCCGTCAATAAGTTGTATGGTCTGGTACTTAATTACTTCCCAAACTTCAGAAATTTAATCACTTAGAGTTGTAGGAATATTTCTCCCTTGATTCAAGGTGTTATGAAAACACATTAAACTATGTCACAGGTATATCTGAAAGGCACTCTAACTAACCTGTTTAGTTGCTTTAATAGACTGGATTTATAGAATATCTTCGTTTATGCCAATTTTTAATAGATAAGTAAAGTGATAGTTATATGTATTTTCTAATATCGCACGTCGCACACAGTGTTGAATTAAAATTAATTAATTACTATACTTAGTCCCATTTTTAATGAACTCTGCTCTTTCTATGCCTGAGTGCTAGCAGATAATCTAATAATTACTCTAGTTTTCTTTCAGAAATTCTCAAGTGCTTAGATTTCAAAAGCAAAGGTTGTCACCCTTGAACTTATATGCGTGCAACTAAAAATAGTGAATATCAAATAGTCCATCACTGTATTAATCTTTAATTTTTCATCCTTTGAAGTCAAGGGAATAGAAAATACTTATTATATTTTATAAAGGCAAAGAAGGAAAATGTTGAGGTCTTTTGAGATTATAAGTTCTTTGGGACATTTTAATCATTAATTTAAAAAAATGGACAAATGGAAACAAAATTAGATGAATGTCCGTGTTCAAAGGGAAAGCTGAGCAATGGAATTTTTATTACAAACAAAAATCCACAACCAACTGGACTCTGAGAGGGAGTGTGTCAGGGTCAGATGCTGTCTTTGGTGATTTGAACGCCCCATATACACTATTAGATTCAAGGAAATTTATGTTTGAACTTACACCGTGGCTTTGCTTTGCTTCACAACCATGCTATTTTAGGGTGATTTTCTGACCACACATTTCTTAATGAGATGTAGTAGGCCTGGTTTGTGTTGTCTGTGATCAGCCCTTTATGCATTTCAGTGGCATTTCCTGGATTTAATTTGAAATAAGTAAGAGGGAATTTGGCTGTGAATCACTCGCTCACTGTATTTGAGAATATCTTTATTCTGTGTGCTTACAGCTACTGCTCATGCTGAAGTTCTTGAAGGTGCAAACTCCATTTATAAGCATAAGGTGCCTTTAATGTAGCTTCAGGTTTTATTGCTGTTATTGCTCTGATGTTTTATTTCTTTCTATTCCATAAATGGAACAGTTTACTGTTTATTTTCTGGTCCTGCTTTCCAGTTTGCAAAGTATTCAGGTTTCGAGGAATCATTTGCGGAGTTCTTACAGCATGACATTATAAAAAAACTTACCTTTGTAACATCAGTGTTTGAATTTAAAAAATTTACAGGCAAGACTATATCTAGAATTCTTTAAATATCTAAAAATCATTTTCTGATTATGAAGGGTCATAATTTTTGTCCTTGATGGCCTTTCAAAATTTTATTTTCCCCGTGTGATATTGCTTTAAGAGCTGTGCTCTTTCTGTGTGTGAGAGTGAGGGAATATCAGAGTGTCAGGGTTTTCCCATCACAAAACAATTGAAGCTTTATTTAAATGGTTAAAGCTTTTTTTAATTTTCTCCCCACGCTTGTGGGAAAGCATATTTAAATATTAATGAGAGAAACACACAACTCAATGGTACGGGGAAAATTTGTGAGCATGAATGAGCGGAATTGCTTTTAATCAGGAAAACATCTGTATCAGGCAGCTAAAAATGGTTGAGAATCAAAGCCTTCCTCAAAATTTATGAGTTTAACGGAGTTTAACATAGCATGATATCTACAGTAGAATATAGAGAATGGAAATGCAGAAGGACCTCTAAGAGATACATATATACATATTCTACTATTATATGTTTATGCACCCAGTAGTTTTATAATCAGACAGCCAAGAAACAGACTGTTAGGTATAATTGACAGCTTGACCTTTCTCCTTTCTTGACCTCAGTTTACATCTCACTGAACTTGTAGTTGAAGCTGGTATTATAATATCAATACTAGATGAGTTTTGCATGGGATAAATTAAGAAATTATTGTACACAAGGGCAAAAATTGCCGGTGAGCTCTGTGTATGGGAGTTCTCAGTGAAGTGTTATGGTGCAGCACAAAAATGTAAGCACACCAAAAGCAATGTTGGGATGGGCTGCATCACTCGATTTTTGCATCTCTTCCACCTGATATGTTTACTGAATTCCTAGTTCGCCTCCCTGAATTTGAAGGCTGGAGCCCATGAAACCTGGTTTGATGACTGCTTGTAAAGGAATCTGGGCCATGCTTGGCATCTGAAATATGAAAGGGTCCCCTTGGTTTCCCTTGTAACTCCAGGATGCCTGTGAGGGAACTGAAATCCTCCAAATCCCTGGATGGCTCTGGTTGTAGGGCCATTTATGGAACAGAAAATCGCTTCTCTGTCATTCAACATTTTCTGGGCCGTGAAGTTTTACAGTTGTGTGAAGGAGCTAATCCAGCTCCCTGCATTGCTCCGGGACCCCCTGAGGCTAGATCAGCTCTTGGGGATGAGATGTTGGCTGTATGTGCCTGGAATCTGCTCCGTTGGGAGTGTATCCGTGTGCTAGTGATGGATGTCTTGCACCCCAGCCTTTCCCCGCTGGCACTTCCTTCCCAGCACAGACAAAATGCGGCAGCTTTTGGACATCTGGAAACTCTCCAGTCTAAGAAATTGTCAGCTGAGCAGGCTCATGTTCTCCTCGGTAGCTTTAAAGATGCTTGGTGTGTCTGGTGCAAATAGTCTGTGGATGGAAGGGATTTTGTTCTTGGGAGGATTTCCTTTCCTGCCCCTCTTACCATTATTAATTATTACTATTATTATTATTTTGCTTTTAAACTCCTATATTTAGGTCACATGCCTATGCTTAGTTCTCTTCATCAAAATAAAGATATAGTCTTTTCTATTAATACATTTATGTATTAATAGAAATGTATATGTTTCTCTATTTTAAAGAAATATAAGCAAAACAAAATTCTGAAGTGCTAAATAAATGAATTCCAAATATGTCTCGAATCTAAAAAACCCCCAATTTACAGATCTCCCTGGAAACAGTATTAGTTAGGATTTGTTTTTTTAGTTCCAATAAGATGCATTTCCTTTTCATCCTTCCATTTCAAATTGATAATTATTAGGGTTAGCCAGTCATCTCTATCAACTTCCTATTGGTTTCTTTCCAACAGGAATCCGGCCTAGTCTCTGGGGAGTGGGTGAAATTTCTTGTGTTGTGTTTGTGCAAGCAGAAGATGGTGACAGTTTTAAAACTTGAAGTAATATTCTGCTGGCTACAAGATAGAAAACAACAACATAAATTTGCATGCTTTGGTATCTAACTTTAGGTCTCATTCTAAATGCACCGGAGAAAATGCCAACAAGATTTTTTTGCATCAGATTCACAACAGTGGGAAAATAAATGTTAGACAGAATGGGTACCTGGGCACAACTTTGTCCTCACTACACATTATGCTAAACAGACGATAAGCTGACATTATAGAGGTACGTGTTCAGAGGAAAGGAACAAAAAGAAATAGGGCAAACTTGTATGATTATTTCCAATTATTTTGGGGTATTGTTTCATTTTAATCAAAATAAGAAAAAAATCTTCATTATTTTTTTTGGTGGCAGTATGGAATCTGTTGATCTTTGGGTATATTCTTTCGGGATGAATTTCCACAGTTTCAAGAATCCATAGATTCCATGGGGGAAAGCTCTGTCCCATGATCATTTTATCGAGGCAGCTGAGCTGCTTTTCATTCTGCTGGTAAAACCCTAGGACAGCATCTATTGAAACAGGATGCTAACTAAGTCCGGATCCTGAGCCATCCTAACTTTTTTTTGCACATTAAAATTACTATTGATTCTGAGTCACAGGGATGTGACTCATCCTGCAAGTTAGCCATGTCCCCAAGATGCTGCTGCATCAGAGGCTCATCCTGAAATCAGTATTAGGGTGGCTTGGTTTGCTGGGGGGAGAGTGGGGTGGGCTGGGTAGGTGATGGGAGCAGTGTTGGTTTGGCTTTTGCTTTTTTACTTTTTTTGTTAACACACAGGGAGGGTACATGTGAGAGACCAATATTTAGTAGAGAGCATTTGTTGTCCTGAGTTTTGCAGTTTCTCAGTGTTTCTCTTTGCTGTGATACTTTCTCACACATTCTGCTGTAAACATGGCCATGGTTTCTTGACAACTATCTATGTTTTGTTAACTGTCCTTGTTGTTTGTCATTCCATTCTCCTAGGCGGAGACATGTGATAGATTTTTCCTTTGACCAATGGAATGGAGAGGTAGTGATTTCTACCTCCAATCCACGGTGATTTGTAAAAACATATAAATAAAGGTCAGAGGGTTCTGCCCTCTCTCTTTTTTTGCCCTCTCTTTTTGCTCGCTCTCTGTGGTCTCTCATTTGGCTCTCCTTTTGGCTCCTCGGCCTGGTCGGCCCGTCCGTGCTACAATCCTTGTTTTTCTTTGGCTATTTGAATACTTAAGCTGACACTTCAGTTAATAAACTAGACGTTCTCTGGTGTGATACTGTGGTTACTAATGCTCACCCCCTTTTTCCACACCAGAGAGTCTCAGGTAATTCCTGCTGGGAATAATTATGAATAGTTCTGTGAAAAATTAGCCCAATCTTCATCACTGGTAAAAAAGCAAATAGAATATTAGTTATTATTAGCAGAGGAATTTAAAGCAAATCAGGAAATTAATTTGTGCTGCTGGATAAATCTATTCCTAAAGTTGTGTAATTTTGTAAATTTAAGTTTTGAATACTTAGTGCAATTTTTCTTGATTAATTTAAAAAAAGAATCTAATAAAACTAGAAAGTCCTTGATAGATCAAAAGCATGGAATACCTTTCGTATGGATTGTGATGTAAACTATAATGAATTACCTTGTTGCAGCTTAGAGAAGAAGTAAAAGAAAAAATAAAAGGCTATGCAAATATACAGACTGATATACTGAACACCATTCTTAGCTTGTAAATAAATTTATAGTTAATGAAAGAAATTGATTTTGCACAATTTAGGCTTGTAGAACCCATTACTAGAGGGTGTTGTAGAGAACAAATATATAATGGGATTAGACAAAGTTATGGGCGATGTTTTCTGAATTACTTATTAAGCCTGATGGTCCTGACACAACTTCCTGTAAGTTTCTAGATTCTGAAAGCATAACACAGAGGCAATTACTGTATGCACACTGAAATCTTCAATTCCTTCAGGAAAGCACATTGCACTAAGGCAGGACTAGATTTAGTAAATTCGTTCATATATTCTGAGCAGAAGATGATATAATGTTCCAAATATTTTGGATTTACAGTATCTGGCAAAGTTAATATACTTCAGAGACTTCTATGCCTGGTTCAAAAAGACTGGAAAGAGATGCAGAAAAAAGGTATTTTGGGATGTGTCTATTTTAGTAAATACAATTTTAGTATTGGCATGTAACTGTTTTATGAAATAGTTAATGTTTCTTTACAATATCTTTTCCTTTCCACTTTTTTTTTTTCTTTTAATAAGGTGTTACTTCTTATTTCGGAATGTTCGCAAGTATTTAAGTAAAATGCTACATCAACACAAAGGGAAGAAACAGTGTCAACCTCTCCATTTCCATTCGCGCTATTCATGTTTATTTTATTAGAGACATCTATGATTTGTTGATGCCACTTCAACATTTCATTTCTTAAGGGAAGCATAGTTTTAGGGCTAGAAGCCTCTAGAGCCTGTAAGCAGGCGGCGGAAGTGAGTGGGCTGATATTGAGAAAAGCACTGTTGATTGACACGATATATTGGTTTAGAGTATATTAACTTATCTCACACTTTAAAGAGTCAAAATTAACTCAGGAACATGTTTAGAATCCTAACACCTCAACAGATGGAAAGCTCCCTTCCTTCCTCCTTCTCTAAAATCACCTGGCAAAGAGTGAGCCAAGGCTAAAAAGGTGGTTTGGAGAATTTTAGTTCACTCTGCAAATTATTTTTTTTACACTTCTCAGAATAGTGTGTAGCTTTCCACAAACCAGAATGCATCTTCATAGCTTTTCTTGTTTCCTCATCAGAAAAAAATAAAAGCCAGGAGTAGGGTTTATTTTAATTGCCGTGCGTACAGTATGTCATGGTCTAGTGCGTCAAGCGTTGCTATTTTGTGTCTGTGCTCCATTCCAACTTTAGACGGACATACATCATAACTGTAAACACCTGCCTCGCGTCATTAAGGATAGCAAAAATATCCCATTGTGGGAGGATCATAAGCTGTGTTTTAGGCAGTTTGTGTGTGATCTCTGACAAGAACATACCGTGCTACATCTTTCTCACTGTCTGCATTCTCCTTTGGATGAGAAATACGCAATTCTGTCTCCGTCCTTGGCCCCGACGTTCACATGCGTACACGCACATGCACGGTGTTCCAGCAGTACTTATAGTAATTTAAAATAATTCTACAATAGTCCCACTTTTAATAGAAAAATGGCACTAAATTTAAAACACAAGATTAGCTTAAGGCCTTAATATATACAGAGAGTTTAGAGGTCATTTACAATAATTGCATTGCTGCCATATGTTTAAGGAAGATTAATTAAAGGAAATAAAGCTAGAGTAGTTCTGCTTCCATTAAAAAAACCGATGAGGTTAGTGCTTAAAAAAAAGGATAGAAGTTTTCACACAGGGATCCAAACATGAGTAAGTTGCAAGCAGTCCTCTCATCTGTCAAACCAACTACCACATCAAATTCATAAATAGCAGTGTGTAAAAAGGAAACCAGGAAAGCCAAACTCCACTTTAAAGCCACAGAGAAACAGGAGCTTTTTAATAAAAGCTGAGCAGTCCCAGTTGATATTACTGAAACCCTTCACACGCTTTAATTTTTGTTTTGTATTAATTTCCAGAACAATTCCCTGTCTATTGCAAACATTTGCAAACAGATAAACTGAAGGAAAATCTCCTGACTCCTTTTGGTTTCAGGAGAATGTGAGCACATGTGATATACTGTGATGCAGCAAGTTAAGTACTAGTATGGCTTTCCTCTGGCCCATGGCTTTTTCTCCTTAAAACTCAAAGAAATGGCCAATACTTTATTTTATTATCAGTACAGTTAGTCTACCAGGAAAGAGCTGTCTGCGGAGGAGTGATCCAAACACTCCTTTAATTACCAAACTCTTGAACTACTGAAGTTTTAAGTTTAAAAATAAATAAGAAAATTGACCCAATATGAAATCCACCATTTCAATTTTTGTGTTTTTCAGTTGCATGCAGCACTGATGGGCATAAATCCAGCTTGTCCTGGAGCTCCCATCTACAGCTGATCATCAGTTTTTGTGTGATCTTTGTCACATTGGTCTTTGTAGCCCACACCATTTCCTACTCAGGACACCATTTTCGCTGCTAGAAAAGTCATAGCTCCTACTGTTTTCCATAGAACGCTGAACCTTTGAGATAAAATGCTGCTGGTGCTGGAAGAAGTGTATTGGCATAGCTGATGTGGTAATTGGGGTAGTCAGACTCTCAGCATCTCTGTCTTCCACTTGCTCCTTTCTCGATGGGCAGTAGTGTTCTTCGGAGGTCTCATGCACAAAGTGATTGCTTTCCCACCAAACAGTGGTGGGTATTTTCATTTTCCAGATTATCTGTCTCATGTAATCTAAATGTTAAATGGCTTTGCAATGTGGTCAGTGTCTTGTACTTACTATGAATAGTATGGAAAATAATTTCCAAGATAGTAATCTCTCTTTTTAATCTGCTGTATTACTGTGTTAGCATGCAGCTCTTGGAATTTTGCCATTGGTTATATTAACTCTAGCATTGAATATATATATATTTTTTGGCAGAGATATCTTGGTACACACCCAAGAAAAAGATAGCTTTGGGTAGGGTGTAGGGTATTTTGGGTTTATTTTGCTTTTAAGTCTTCCCGTGTATGTGTGCACGTATGTCTAGAAGTTCTATATAAAAGTTTATATAGAGAGATATTAATATATAATGAAACCAAGTTAAAAAACTTTCACCTGAAATACAACCCTGGCAGATGGAACATAAGAAAGCAGGACCCATGAGATGCCTTATTCCATCCCTGTACAGGTTGGGTCACCTCTCTTGCTCCCGTTAGACGTGCAATGTTTCCTGTCCAGAAAGATGACACCTGTCCTTCTGACCTGAATGTTACTGATCCATTCAAACACTGGAGTGGAGGGGAGTTTCTTGCAGGTATTTCAGCTGTTCTGGGACATCTGAAGCAACTAATATGTTTCCATAAAAACAGCTTCTAAGGTATCCATTTTTCTCCAGAATTGTTCCCTGAATATTAATGCCACTGTCTCCAATTGCAGCTACACCTACAACTAAACTGAAGATGCTGCTAAATCCTTGCTGTATTTATTTACAGATGAACCAGCAGAGTGTGGTACACGAGCAAAACCTGAGACGTGTCACAAATGAACCTGCACTTCTGCTTTCCCTGACACAAAAAGGAAGCCTTAATTGGAATCTGTGACTTGATAATCCTGCCAGTTACATTTGCTTTTCATAAATAAAGTTCTGTGAGAGAGGAGAAGGAGTCAATCTCATCTATGTCTAGGAAATGAACACGGACAATTGAGAGAATTCACTGGTAACCAAACCTGCTACTAATGACTGCTCTAGCTGTTAATCATGAGGTTATGCATTTGTATCTTTAGAATTATCTTACTAGGATATTGGTTTCACAGGTCAAACATGAGACTTGATCGTTCTTAAATGATAATTTCTCCAGAGGAAGGAGGAATTCTGTAAAACATGGTAGGCCCTCTAAGCCTCAAAAAATATAAAAGAAGATCAAGTCTGATGGGCCAGTGGCCCATTTGACACAGACAGCAATAATACTAGAGGATTTTACTTAGCTGATTTTTCAGTGAATGATATATAGGTATCAGTCAATAGGGAATTATGTTACATGAATTTATACCAAGAAAAATCCTTGTACTGTGAAAAAGAACCCGAAGATTTTCTGAGACCTTTTCAAGTCCATCCATAAATACCTAAAAGCTTTTTTTTTTTTTTGGCCATTATGTCAAAAGATGCCCAGAGGCTGACATATAACAGCAATTTTCAGTATATACTTAATATTAAGTTATTTTGATAGATCTGTGTTGTGGTGTTTGTTTGTTTGGGTGTTTTTTTGAACAAGACTGCTTTTGTGGAGACAGAATTATTTTCTTGCTTTTTCTTACTCTGTTTTTACCTTTTTTATAGTACTGCTTTGTTCTCTAGGTCCTAAAGACAGCTGAGACACTGTTCTGGGGCCTAAGCCCCCTCAGTTCTTGCTGAAGCTAACAAGAGATGAGAGCAGTCGCATTTTTATAGAACCTGGGTTTGCTTAATTCTTTGCTCATCCCCCATTCACTTTATGTTGTGACTCATACCCTTGAGAGTGTTCTTATAACACCTTTAGTTCCTGCCCCAACTCCCCTTCCCAGGCTATCAGTTAAAAACTAGAAGTTAAATAAATTTTGGCTTTAGCATCCAGCCAATCTGTAAAGTCAAAACAAAAATAGGAGCGCAGCTCTAGGGAGATATTCTCTTTTCTAGGTATATAATCCTGTTTTTTCCTTAAGGACTAAAAGCATGGAAGTCCTATCAAAATGTGTTTCCTTTCTTGCCTTTGTACACTGTTAAAAGTCTTCTTGGGGGAATGAAGACCTGAGAAATGGAGATGTCTGTCATGTCTGATTTAGTTTGAGATTAGTGTCTTAGAGGATGTGAGGAGTTACAGTAGCAGGGAACATGATTTTCAAAAGCTAGTTTTATTTATTTATTTTAAAATATAGATATCTCTATAAAGAGAAAAAAAGATGAGATGATGATAATAATATGTTTAAAAAAGCTTCTAATCAACCTTTTTGTACACACACAGTCCAGAGAATGAAAAGGGCCTTCAAAGAAAGCTGGTGGAAGTAGGAATGCTAACAGGCTCTTACATTTGGTCTTACTGAAATGCACATTTTATAAGTTGTGCTTCATAACACTTTAACCTAGTTTAGGACAAAATAAATCTATCAAATGCAGAAGAATAAAAAAAAGTAATCACAGAAAAGAAGCTAAAGAACCAGTTAATTCAGCTCAGAGGCAGAGTTCACAAAAGAGTGGAGATCAACTGAATGAGTTACTTCTAAGGCTAGCAAAATAGGGGGAAAGCTGTGTGCCATATTTGTATTAATTGAGATTTATATTAGAGATTAGATCATGAAAGAGACTCCTCCGAAAGCATGCACATGCTGTTAGTCATGTGTTCATGTGAGGTTCATGCTCACTTGTTGCAAGATTTTTGTTTCTTTCTAATATAACATCTAGACTTTGTATTTATTCCATGTAAGCTGGCTACCTATAAATCCTGAGATGTTAAGCAGAACTAATAAAACATCAGTATTAAGATTCCTTTCTTAGGGCTATTAAAGTTATACAGCAAGTACATTGTTTTTCTACTGGATTATTTTACTTCTTGTACTACATAGCTTAGTATTTTAACACCACTCCTTTGAGACAGTTGATCGAAAGCAAATTGATTTAAATTTTATTTTCCAGTTCATGAAACGAAGCCAACCATGTAGAAATCCACAGTAGGAATGTCATCTTGCTTCCATTTTCTCTTTTTACATTACGGTTAATTTTTTCATCAAATAGTAGCCACATTTTTTATTGTTTTTTTAAAGTGCTTTCTCTCTTTATGCCTAGAATCTGAAAACAAGCATTTAAGGTATGACGGCAACCTTGAATAAAGAGGTAAGAACAAGTTTATTCATATTTCATAATACTTATTATTACTAATACTATTCTGCATTTAAGAATTGGAATACTATACATATATGAAAAAATCTCACCGAAAAGGAACATTATAATCATAGGTGGATTTTTCAATGCCAGGAGGGAACCTAAAGTAGGGTAAGAAATTTCACCACCTTGAGAGTGAAGAAAAGCAGTCTCAAGCCATTATTGCACTTAAAATGAGCAGATGATTCTACTGTTCTGTCCAGTCTCAGGTTGTTTTCTTTCTTTGTCAAAGAATTTACTCTTCACTTATGCTAATGCAACTGAGAAGTGTTCCTTGCTTTGGGAAGTGTTTTATATTAGTCATAAGAGTTAGAAATGTTTTGTCAGTCATTTGGTGAAAGTGGAATTTGGTTTCAGGGTTTTTGGTTGCAGCAAAACACATTTGACCCATGAGGGTTAAACAGCATCTTTTAAGAGAAAAGAAGAAATGAGTTAAGATTGACTCTGAATTATATCTAGTGTAGGACAGTCACCCTCTCCTAAGGTAGCCACATGGAGCTTAATTTTAAGGAATCTTTAAAAATCTATTATTAGTAGTAATTTTTTAAACCCTGGCTATAAGCAAACTTGTTTATAGTGGATCATTGTTTTGGTAGAAAGGAGAAAGCAGAACTGTTTGCAGGGATATAATTGCATCGACTAATTAATGAGATTGTGAGGCTAGGAGAAATGAAAATTCATAAGTTCAGCTTTTAAAGCTGTGTATTGTGGAACTGTCTTCTGCAGGCAAGTCATCAAATAAACCTGAGAGTCTGATTAGCTCAGTGTGCTTCTGTATTCCATGTGATTTCTGGTTTGTGTTGGGCCCTAAGTCTCTCAGAGCCTCAGCTTTCTGTTCAGTGAAGGTGTTTGTGGAGGGCTGTAAAAGGGGGTTAGTGTCGAAATGGAACAGTTGGATTCCTGTAAACTCTGTGCTGCTGCTGGGCTACACCGCCTTCTACAGAGGCCTGTGCTCTTTTTCCTCGCTCCCAAACCCATTTTATGCCCTGTTTGTAAAGCATGTGGCTTCCTGGGTAGCTCAGAGCCTGAGCCTGGGCATGATTTCCAGATTAATAATTATTCTACCTGTTCCTGTCTCAGTCCTCAAAGTAGTGACAGCCTGTCCTGGTTTGAGACAAATTTGGGAGGAACGTTCCCAAAGGTGTCTCCTCTAAAAGGCAGAATTTCAGCCGCTCCCCCCAGCAAACGGTTCAAAAAGAAAATCTTCTTGGCAGAAAGTGAAAAAAACTGTTTATTCAACAAGCAAGGTGCACTCAGGCACAAGGGGTAAAAAATGAATAATATTAGACAGTAAACCTTCTCTGGTATAGAGAAAGATGGTGGATTTTAGAGTCTCTCCTTTCTCTGGTTCAGCTCCTCTCGAGGGTTCGGCCCGGTTGGGCCGGGGGGTCCAGCAGCTCCTGGCCAGGGTCTCCCGAGAGATGGGCTGATTTTCCGGATGGGGAAAAAACCAAGCCGAACAGTCCAAAAAGAAGAAAAAAAACCCCAAAAAACCTGCAATCCCAGCGAGAAAGGAAAAAAACCCCTCCGTCCTAACTCACAGCCAGACAGACTAGTGGGGAAGGAAGAAAAAAAACCCAACAACTTGTGCTTTATCTCAAAGAGATAAAAACAAACCATGCCAGCACCTTTCCCTGGCTACTTCTCCTTTCCAGCTCAAGGTTACAGGCCCCATTCCTGGGCATAAGAAGATGAGAGGGAAATACGGAGCATAAAATCACCCCAGGACCCAGCCCAATTCTGCTGCCCGTCCCTGGCTGTTTGTTGCTGTCACCTGGCACTCCAGAATCAAGGTTGGCAGTGTATTTTTTTTTTTGTTATTTTTCTCTGTGAATGTAAGTTTTTCCATATTATCAGGGTAGTGAATCTCGGCATAATTCCTATTAAAGTTAATTTTAAATCTTGATTTCCTAGTGGTGGTTTGTAATACAAAGTAGAGGGCATTATAGCAGCACTTTTTTTTGCTATCTTACATATACTTTGATTAATATTTACAACAAGATAAGAACTTTGGTTTTTAATGAAGTGAATGACATTTATTAACTACCCCATGACCAGTTCAAAATAAATCAGCAAATCTGAACAAAATAAAAATAATTAATCTACAGAGATGGTTGTCTTCTGTGAATCACCTAATGCCATCTATCTCAGATTGGTGTTTCAGGAACCATTAGTGAGGATTTTTCACTCTGTGACATGGCACAGTGAGGACAGATAAGTCCAATTAGTCCTTTTCCCAGTAGACAAGGTATTTTAATTAGATTTTAAGGAATAGAAAGGGGGTGTCTGGTAAAGAATCATGGGAAAGAACACTTGACTTTCTCCCTCTCCTATATATGCCATACTGCACATACAGATATATAGTGATTTTTCAGAAAACAATGGAGGAAACTTGCCTCTATAAGAGCCTGATTAAATTTTATCCTGAATTATGAAAAAGGTCTCTATTTACAAATAGAAAGAAACCCCTATATTAAAAGAAAATCATAAACTTCATCTTTAAAAACAATTTCCTTTTTAGTGAAAGAATGTATAATTTGGAGATTTTTGATTTTTTATGCATACTTTTTATGATGCTTGACTTAATTTTGCATGAAAATTAATGTTTATTGGATATGAATATTAATTGGGTGTAGTAATGTTTACTGTATAAATCTAAAAAACTTTATTAATAATTTTTATTTACTGTAATTGCTTTTCTCTGAAGACAAGATAGCCTTCAGGAAGTTTGTGTTCTGATTGTGATACCACAGTGCAAGGGGTTTGACTGAAATTTGATTTTCAAGAGACCGTATCCTCCATCTATTAGCTGCTTGTACTTGCTTTCACCTAATAATCCACTTCCCCTCACCTTGAGACCGTGGTTTAGAAAACCATTCAGGTAACAAGATCAATGATTAAATGATTTGGTTTAAACAGATCTTTGAAGTGATTGCTTTGACAAGGTCATTTTTAACCAAAATACATTTAGTTCAGTGACTTGCAACCACACTCCTTTCACAGTTGTGTCAGCTGAATAGAAGGGATAAAAGAAGCAGCTCACTATGCTGGCAAGGACTCTTTAAATTGGCTTTGATGCCAAAGTCCAAGGAAATGTAACTTGGGACATAAAAATCTATGCAAAATTATGTAGAGGCTGTGACATTCCTGCTAGACTGCACATGCAGCTGTATGTAAAAATAAATCCAGGATCAGCTTGTAAGTCATGAATTTGCACTTACTGTTCCAATACAGACTTTTAAAGTGGTTGCTTTCTGTGTTTTGGTGGAATTGTCCCACTAGGAAGGAGCCTGAACTGTTTCATTTTCCAAAGTATGTTTAGCTTTCAGTTGTTTTGGAATTTGGTTTGTTTGTTTGTTTTTTAAACTAGCTGTTGATCAGCAGTTGATAAAATAACCATTTTCCCTATCGTTTCCATGGTTTGCAGATGCTGGTATCTTTAGCTAGGCTTAACTAAGCTTTATTGGTCTTCAACACAAGACAATATTGTTTTATTCTTTTTTTCTGTACCTGTTTATATATTAGTTTGAATGTTAATCCATCATGGCTAGCTGAGGGCTGTCAATATTCTGTCAGCCTCTGAATTAATGCTTTGAGTTGCGCTTCCGTTCTTACCTCCTGAAATGAGGGTCTGAGCCCAAAAAAAAGTGGCTATAGCCAACAGAGAGAAAATCTGAGACAGGAGGAAGAAAGGTAAAGAGCCAGAATAGGAGAAAATCAAAAATTGAGAGGGGTATGATGAAACCAAGGTATAGAGAATTCTCACCATGGATTTCTAAGTATCAGTTCAGAAAGAGATTTTGAAAGACTACTGCCTTACTTTTAGGAACAAAACTCTAATTTATTTTTTTTTCATTGAAAAGGTGCCCAGCACAGCCCTGTAACTATTGCTAAGTATCCATTTCCCCTATAGTCAATATGTAAAGTACCAGCTTGCTTGAGGTCTGGATACGACTAAATTCTGAGACCCTTGTTGAAGCAAGAAGTTCTCCTGATGTACAGAAATTTGCTTACTTAGGAAGAAAAAAGAGGAAAACAATCAAAAATGCTCAATTTTGTCCTTGTAGATGGTTGTTTCATCATATAAAAGAGTAAAAAGGATTTACGCATGAATTATGCCAACACCAATATATGGAGTAAATGTCACACAAAGAGCACAGACATCCAGTGTTCAGTATTGTTGCAAGGAAAGTCCTTGATTCTTCCTTCCCTTCAGTTTTAGGTGAGCAGTGTCCTGTTATATTCTTTCTCTCTTCCACCTTGGAAGGTCATTGCAGTGCCCATCAATTATTGAAGTGTTTCAGATACTATATCTTATGCTTAGATGTAGTGCAGTCTCTGGCTGGCTGAAAGAGTTGTCTTTTTGCTTTTCTTTCTTTATTTTTTTTTTTTTCATTTTTCTTTTCATTTCCTTTTCCTATCCTATAGTAATTTTGCACTAAACCCCAAAATTAGTCTTTAGGAAATAAAATTAGAAAAATAGTCTTGAAATCTATAGATTGAATGTCAGTTTCTACTGATACAGTACCAATGTTCTGTGGTGACAACTAGTGATTTTTTATCTACATGTGTCCCAGTTTGTTCACAAAATACAAAGCCATGAAATGTCTAGACTTTTCTTTGCAAATACATTTTTTTACAGGCAATTTATGCTGCTGTCTGAAGCTCTGCTGCTTGAGCAGGCAGCCTGCTTTTGAGTGGGAAAGTGAAGCATGTAGACAACACTTACCACACTATGAATGCTAATGAATGATACAGGGAAATTAAGGTTAAAATGAGAAACGCGTGGAGACCTCATAGCAACCTTCCAGTATCTGACGGGATTTTACAGGGAATCCGGAGAGGGATTCTTTGTCAGAAACTGTAGTGATAGGAGAAGGAGTGATGGGTACAAATTAAAAGGGGAAATTTATGTTAGATATTGGGAAGAAATTCTTTACTGTGGCAGTGGTGAGCCACGACAACACCTTGCCTGGGGGTTGTGAATGACCCGTCCCTGGAATTGTTAAAGGCCATGCTGGATAAAGCCTTGATCAGCCAGGTCTATCAGGAGGTGACTCTGCCCATGGCAGCGGGGTTGGGATGAGGTGATATTGAAGGTCCCTTCCAACTGCTCAGGATTCTGTGATTCTCTGACGCCCTGATTCTATGACTTAGGCCAGGAGGGATTTTACTGGAATTTGTGATAAAGTCCTGGTCACGCTGAGGCAAATAAAAGCTTTCGAGTAGATTTGAATGACATTTTACCTGCAAGTGAAATACTTCTGAATATGGTTCTCGTGTGAACCCTACTGAAGAGCTGGACTGAGTCAGAGTTGGTGCCTCAGAGCGAACACCATGACCAGCCTTCACCAAGGACTAGTGCAAAGGCTGGCCTGAGAGCCCTGGTGCCATAAGTGACCACTGAGATTGTCACCTCTCTGTTCATCAAGGCCTGGCCTGACCATCCTGGTGCACAGGCCTGGCCTGACTGTCCTGGAGCCATGAGTGACCTCTGAGATTGTCACCTCTCTGTTCATCAAGTCTGTCCTGACCGTCCTGATGCCATGAGTGACCACAGAGACTGTCACCTCTCTGTTCATCAAGGCCTGTCCTGACTGTCCTGGTCCCATGAGTGACCACTGAGACTGTCACCTCTCTGTTCACCAAGGACTGGTTGCAACGGGAAGGCCTTAGATGAACAGCGCTCATACTAGATACGCAATTTCCAAGTGTAGTGATTTTGTCAACAGATAAAAGCTAGAGGTTTAGAAGGGAACAAATCATATAAATACGTACAGATGGTTTTGTAGTTTGTTGTTAGACAGTTGCACTGAAAATACAAGAAAACACTACTAGAATTTGAGAAATTGCCCTTACAGTTTGTGGGGACTTAAGCATTGTACCAGGTTTAACTTGGGTGTAGTTAATTTTCTTTCTAGGAGCCTGTATGGTGCTGTGGTTCATATTTGTGGTCAAAGCAGTGCTGTTAGCACAGCAGGGTTTAATTATTGCTGAGCAGTAGAGCACAGCATCAAGGCTTTCTCTGTTTCTCACTCTGCAGTGGACAGGCTGGGAGTGGGCAGCGGCAAGGGACACAGGGGGACAGCTGCTCTCAAGTGACCTGACTAGTATTTCATGCCATTTGGCACGATGCTTGGCAATAAAACCAGGGAGCAGCAGTTCCAAGGCAGCCATTTCTCAGGGACGAGCTGGTGGTCAGCTTGGTGGTGAGTGATTTCCTCTGCGTCACTTGGCATGGGTTGAGTCTTTTGTTCCTTTTTCACTTATTAAAGAGTCAATTGACCCACAAGTTTTTCTTTGGTTTGCTCTTCCAATTTCCTTCCCTCTTCTAGTCGGGTGAAATGAGCCTGTGACTGATATGCGTCTAATTACTTGCCAGAGCCAGCCTCCTACAACCATGAAGCTTGCAATTTTACTCTAATTTCAATCTAGCAGAGAGAGGAACTAAAAGTAGACCATTCAGAATAAGTTTTCTTGAAACTATTGAATGCTAGGACAGAAAGAATTTTTATATACTTGTACTTCATATCAAAATCTGGTTTATTTCAAGGTAAACAGTGAATGATTAATTCTTAAGAGACATTTACATTCTTTCTAGAACTTTACTGAAGCTGTATGATTTTGGTCTATTTAACACATATCAAATCTCTAGAAGAGTGAATGCTGGCAGCTCTAACCAGAAAAAAAAATCATGATGCAGTCACTATGTCATTCTACCATCATATTTTGGCTTCAAGACATTTTCTATGGTTTGTTCATTTTCAGATCTTGAAATTCCTCCCACACCTCCGAAATATTTTTAGGTGATGCTGCATGCTCAGGATTCATTTCCAGCTTAAGAGAAATGTGCAAGCAAATGCTGAAGTTTTGGCAACAGATATGGAGAGACTTACTATGGTAGAAACTTCAGCCTGAAGTCAATTTCTTGGAAATGAGGTAAATTCAATATGTTTAAATCACATACTTTTTCCAGGAAGCGGGAAAAAGACTCTATAGTTGTTACTGCAAAGCCTAGTAGCATGATTCAGAACTAGAAAATGCAGCTCCAGCTCTATGTGATAATCTTATCACCAGCTCAATCGGCTCTATCAGAAGGAATGAGAAAGAACTTTGGGAGTCTCATTTTGTACTTGTTTTTGTGAGAAGGCTAGGAGAGGAGGAAGAGGAAACTAGGTTCAAAGAAAAACAACCTAAGTTTGAGATTTCTGCAATAGTTACATAGAATTAAGTGAGCCTGGAGAAAGATACCAGTCCACAAGATACCTATTAGCTTTAAATTACTGTTTTAAAATATATTTTAATTGCTTTTTCTATCTTGTGAGCAATGAAATCAGCAGAAGAATATTTGAAGCGATATAAGATTTGGAGGACTGTATTCTTCTCTTGGTTCATTCACTGCTGTGGGTTGTATGCTGATTCACACAATCTCAGGATCTGACTCCATCACTTCATTAAGATCACTCGTTCCCCTGGTACTCTGCACAGAAACAAAAAACTCTTCCCGAGTTCATAGGACATCATAAAACACAATATGCATCAGAGAGTGCCTGGGACAGCGTTTTGACTCCTGTGCCTGCTTTGCTGCCCAGACCTGTTAGATCTGTACTGAAACCTGGAGGCAGGGACTGTGCCGGGGAAGAGCCAGGGAAGAGAGAAGAAGGAGTGGTTGTTTGGGGATCCTCCTCGACCAGCAGAATCTTTCTCACATGGCAATAAATTAAACCTTGGACCCCTACAGTGAGGTTGGGAGAAAAGATCAAAGAGTTTTGAACTATTTTCCCACTTTCTCTTTTTGCTGCCCAGCTGCCCAGCAGCAGAATGTTTAGTCTTTAATGCTAAGTCTGCAGCTGGAAGTTGAAAAGGTCTGAGTGCCGGAGTGCAAGTCTATTGGTTTTGATAAATTTCACTTTCTTCCTCTTTTGTAAGTGAAGATAAGATGATAATGAAGATTCCGTGAAGTTAGAGGTCATTGTAGGCATTTCCCAAGAGGAATAGGAAAAGGAAATAAGTTTTTATAGCATACTTAAGTTGTTATTAATTTCATTTATTCAGAAGGTTCAACAGACAGCAGCTGAACATTACCTAAGCAGAGGACTTTAACAATAAGAAAGTTCAGGTTTAGCTGCTGGTTTAGGCTCAGTGCACACAAGAACAACTGCCCTAATGTTATTTTCTCTCATTTTAAAAGTACTCCTTAAACAATAGGAATCTGAAATGTACAGAAATCTATTTCAAGACAGTACGAATTTGAAGTAATTTAGAATTTAAAAATGAAACTTGGAACACTGTTCTCTAGTAAATAGTGAATCACAGTCAAATTGCAATGAAATTTGGTAATATATATATAGAGAGTTTATATTCGGAATCAATGCAAGTATATAATTTTTAATGAGAAATTTAAAAATTGAACAAAGTTCAAGAAAAAATAAGGAAATGGTCAAGTACAACAGAGACTATTCAGAAAACTTCACTAGAATATGAACATTTCTCTTTTGATTTTTGTTTGGCAGAAGGGAGAACTCTGCACTTTCCCCTTACATGCTCATTTTGGGGATATTGTGGCAGTGATGATCAAGTGGCTTGAACACCTTGGGTTTGACCAACGCACCAGAAATCTTATATTTCTTCCTCCTCCACTATTCAGTATTCCTGCTGCCACTTCTCTTGATCCTCAAAACATTTCCTCATGTACATTTCCTAGTTCTCAGTATAAGACTCTTTTCCACAAAGGTAAAAAACGGTCTTGTTCACTTCATAAAATTGTGCAAAAAATAGCACAATATTCGAATTGCTGTCCTAGGTGGCTAAATGGATGAATTTGGAGACCTAGTGAGTAATGCAAGTGCCCAAAATACAAACTAGTCACTATTTACCACCTGGCCAGAGAGGCTAAAGGGTGCTTTACCTTTCTACCACAAGTATCAAATGAGTTGCCTAAAGTTCCCATTACAGAAAGGTATGGCTGTTTCAACTGAACCAACCATTACAGAATCACAGAATATTCTGAGTTGGAACTGACCCACAAGGATCAGCAAAGTCCAACTCCTAGCCCAGTTCAGGACACCCCAAGAATCCCATCATGTGCCTGAGAGTGTTGTCCAAATACTTTCTGTAATCTTCCAGGCTTGGTGCTGTGCCCACTGCCCTGAGGAGCCTGTTCGGTGCCCAGTCACCCTCTGGGTGAAGAACATTTTCCTGATATCCAACCTAAACCTCCCCTGACAGAACTTCAGTCCATTCCCTTGGGTCCTGTCACTGTCACCAAAGTGAAGAGATCAGTGCCCGCCCCTCCTCTTCCCCTCACCAGGAATCTGTAGACTATGATGAAGTCTGACCTCAGTCTCCTCCTCTTCAGGCTGAAGAGATCAGGTGAGCTCAGCTGCTCCTCATATGCATTCATTATCCTCATAGCTCTCCTTGGACACTCTCTAATACTTTTATAACTTTCTTATATTGTGGCACCCAAACTGCCCCCAGCACTCGAGGTGAGGCCGCCCCAGTGCACGGCAGAGCAGGAGAATCCCCTCCCTTGACCGGCTGGTGATGCTGTCTTGGTGCCCCGCCTAGGACAGGGGTGTCCCTCCTGGCTCCAGGGCACTGCTGACTCACATCCAACTTGCCATGGACCAGGAGCCCCAGGTCCCTTTCCACAGCACTGCTCTCCAGCGTCTCCTTCCCCAGTCTGTATGTCCAGGGCTGGCCCCATCCCAGGTGCAGAATCTGGCACTTTCTCTTGTTGAACTTCATACGGTTGGTGATTGCTCACCTCTTTAATATGCTGAGGACTCTCTGCAGGGCTTCTCTGCCTTCAAGGGAATCAACAGCTCCTCCCGATTTTGTATCATCTACAAATGTAATGTCCCTTCTGATCCTGTGTCCAGTTTGCTTATGAAGATGTTGAAGAGCACAGGGCCTACGATGGAGTCCTGCAGAATGCCACCAGACAGGTCACCAGTCTGATGTCACCCCAGCCACTATCAGCCTTTGTGCCCGACCTGTGAACCAGTTGCTCAGCCATCGCATGATGTTTTTATTCAGCTGAATCCCAGACATTTTATCCAGAAGGATATTGTGTAAGTATCAAATGTTTTACTGCAATCCAGAAAGATTATGTTCACATTGTGCAGGCCTGTTTCCTGTTGAAGACTTATGGTTTCATTTCCACAGAATCACATTTTTATGTCTGCAAAGGGGTTCTGAACATATTTAATATGCACCAGAAAACTGAGTTCAGTGTTCAGGTTTGGCTACCTTTTCTCAGGAATTCAGACAAGAGGACCAATACTATCACTGTTAGGAAGGACCCTTAGAAAGCCTAAATTCAGTTTCCTCGTTGCTCTGGGATAACACATGCATGATATTTATTTTTTTATTTTCTACTTTCCTGCAGATGGTTTTTGCTAGCAGGCAGCTGATTTACCCCAGTTGTGTAATTCTTCATCATTGTGTAGAACCTGTGCTACTTGCTGAGCTCAGTATGAGAGTTATGGGACAAAGATGAACACAACCAGGAGAAGACTTAATGTTGGAGACCAGGCATTCTTTTTAGTGTTTCTGCAGTGCGGTTCCCCTGTGTTAGCGGCTATGGTGTGAACTGTGACCTACAGCCCAGCAAAGGTGACAGAAGGCCTGTGTGGTGACAGAAGGGACCTGTGCTGAGACCTCCCCAGCACGGCCCAGGGAGACTCCTTAACCTTTCCCTGGCGCTCAGCTTGTACCTGAGGGAAAACAGTGGTGTAGTTAAGCAAACCAATCTGTGATTGCCTAGATCAGAATCCAGAGCCAGCAAAAGCACATTAAAATAATTCAAGAGTGCTGAAAGCCACCACCATAGCATAATGGTGAAGAAGAGAGGCAAAAGTTGTGTTTTCTAGGAAAAGAAAAAATAATGTTGAATTAAAAGTGCAGTGGCAACATAATGAGAAAATTATGTACGTAGATTCTAGATATTTTAAAACAAATGCACACAATTCAGTGCTAGAGGGCATATAATGAATTAATACTTTAAAATTACCTTCATGGTTTATATATTACATTAGTCTTTCTTTTGATGTTTGGACATCATTATGTACAAGATCATGAAACTATTATATCGACTTTGATAGTACAAACAGGCTCTCTGGAAATTCTGTGTTTGCAAATTAAAGGTATAAAAAGTTAAAACAACATTGGTTTTTATTACAAATTAACCCTCAATTTGCTGCAACTGATAATTTCACAACAATATTTTTGGGTTGATTTTATTTTTATCATTGTAATCTTAGGAGAAAACAACATCTATTTTGTCCAAAAACCGTGATCTAGATTATAGTTTGGCTTTTCTGCATTTCTTCAGTAGAGTTGTTGCTTTTGATCTTAGCTGGACTATGAATTGGTTGAGGCTTTGCATACAGAACTACCTCCTTGTCACTGTCTCCTAGAAATTGAGCAGCATGCATATTTGTTGAAGGGCCTCACTCTAATCTCACATAAAATCATGGTAAATCATCTGTGATTCAATGAGCTTCTCCACTGTCATGCATGGAAAAAGAAAGTCCATGGAGTACCAAGACAACCACCTGTCACACTGAATAGCTTTGTTTCACTCTTGACCCCATCCTTTTCTTCTGCTTAATTCCTTTGTTTCTTTTCAAAATTTCAAATACTTTATTTTTTAAAAGAGAAGGAACTCTCTTTCTTACTGCGTACAATGCCTTGCAAAATGCTATCTTCCTTTTCTGGCCTAGTACGGTGACAGGAAGAATAAGAAATCATTGGTTAATAAGATTTTTAAAATCTATTCTATTAGTCATTGAATTCTTTGTAGGTTTGGTTACTGAAATCCAGGTCAAAGCAATCCTAGTCCTACCTTATTAAGTTGGAGAACAGCTTTTTTTTTTTTCCTTCAGGAGACACTTGTACATGCATTGAAGCAGCTATGTGGAAAACATATTCTTTAAAATGATTGAATGTGAGCTCAGCAGAAGAAGAAAATAAAATCAAGAAACATAAAATCACTTTTGCTGCTGCTAAGGTCTTTAGAAATATTGTGCACAGAGATTATTAAACTGATGGGAATAGCAGGTAGAGCCTTAGGGTCATTCTAATTGACCAAGGACAGCTTTCACATTAGAGGTTTTAAAATATGAAGTTCATTAATGTTTGCCTTCAGACACCATGGATGCTAATGTGGAAGCTCAGGGAGGATGAATATTCTCGTCTTTGGTTACAATCTAATGGGCTTATTTCTTTCAAAGCACCAACATGACAACACGCAGCCATAGCGTGGCGACCAGAACAGAATCCACATGTTAGTCTTAGAATAAGAATTGCCATCCAATCATTTTAAATCCTATGTTTTTTAAAGATTTTGGGTTAGATTTATTCATTAGATTAGTCTTGTGGATTGTAATAATCCTCTGCCTCTATTCAGTTCGGGGTTGGTACTCAACATGCTGTGGAGGTTCTTTAAGGTAAGTTGAAGTTGCAGGAGAGTTCAGCATCAAACTAATTTTTCTGCAGAATCGGGGTGTTCCCTTATGAATTGTTTGGAGCACAGTAAGAAACTTGTGCACATTATGCTGTGAGTCTTGCTCAAAACGCTCTGGAGAGGGTAGCACAGCTCTGTGCTGCTGTGGGGCTGGGGGTTCATTGGTTTGTTTCTTTCACTGTAGTAAGGAGCACTCTTTAGTCTCTTATTTAGAGCATATATAAGAAACCATATGCCTTCTAGATGTGGAGAGATGCTGAGGATTCCAGGCAGATCACTGTCCTATGCATCTGGAAAGGGAGACAATCCTGTCTTTCCAGACTGTCAGGCAGAGAGCTAAGCCAAAGACATTTCAATCTCAGCACCCGCTTCATTTTGTGAAAATAAAAGGGGTGCAGAGGTGTGTGTGGACAGATCTGCAGACTTGCTCTTGCCTCATCTCCTAGTTTATGTGATAATGAAAAACTCTTTGAAGTTGTTTTGATTTTGACAGACTGTGAGCCATGTAAAGTTTTTGTTCTCCTGTTCTTCTTAGCACAAGAGGTTCTATTGCTCCAGTGTGTGAAGAGAAGAGGTCATGTTTGCTCCTTGAAGTCATTGGTGAAGAATAACAGGGTAGACTGGAGAGGTTAAAAGAGTGGAAGAAGAATGGAGCATATCAGAACTATATTATTTATGGTTTTTAATGAGAAGCAAATGAATCTGCCAGTGCACAGTGATGATATATATTTCTAGGGGAAAAAACCCCATGAAACCAGGCTTTTCTTCCCCATGGAAGAACATCAGCCTATGAAAAGTGAAGGCCAGAAGCTATTCACAGAAGTTCATGTAGTCAAAATAGCTCTAAACTTTATCTTTGCCTTTGATTTGCCATTGGGGACAATGGTGCATTTCTCTTCACTCTCGTGTGATTCAGTCAGTCCAACACACTCACCCAGCTGACAGCCTCTCCAAAGGAATGGGTGCTGGGGGCATGGCTGCCTCCCATCCACCCAGTGAGAGGAGAGATTCCCCATCACAAGATCAGGGCTGAAACCAAATGACAATGAAAGGATCAGCTGCAGCAATTCAGCTGGGGATGCACTTGGGGTAATTTAGGTAGAACTGTCTCATATGTTCAAACATAACATCCAAAAGCTTGGTTCCTGGTCCTGTCATGAAATCTCAGCTACACTGGTGTCGACAGCTTTCCTGACATATGAAATGGTTAACATATTCAGCTGAATTTACTTGGGAAATCGTGGACGCTTGTCAAATTCTGGCTTTTCTTCACAAGTTAAATTCTAAAGAAATACATGCTGAATAAGTTAAGATGCGTCACTAAAGTGATGATATTTTAATAGGAGGGTTTTTTTAGTCAAAACTTATGAAGGCTTAAGAAACAAAACTCATAACTGAATAGCACTATGGCTAAAATGTCATTGTATTTACTAATGCTTTCATTTTTTTAAAAACTCTGATAGAATCTTTTTGCTTTTTAGAAACACTCTGGAGAAAAGGGAAAGAACAAATTAGACTAAACAAAAGTTGAGAAAAGAGAATATATTTAACATTGTGTATTGGTTAAAATAACAGGAAAAAAATAATAAATAAGAATGTTCTGAATTGGAAACTAGCTCTGAGTCTCATTAAAACCTTAACTGCTTTAGGCTTTCCCTTCTCTCACCTGCCACCCACTGATGACCTATGAGTCACCAACTATTCCAGCTTCATCAGAAACCTTTATTAAATTATTTTAAACCTTAAAGCCCCGTGTGATAAGAAAAAACAACACATCATCTTTTATACTTTTGAATTATAAGATTATCTGTAGATAACAGAAATCACATTTTCCATTTATGCATCTGTATGTATATATGTATTAACGACTACAATATGCATAATTGTATAGTTTTAAAGCTCATTAATACAGTAAATTATGAAAACTGATGATATTTTAGCCCATTACAGTTCACTGTTCATAAGTCAACTCTTTCAGAAAATAACTAGAGGACTTTCAGATTTACCCAGAGTATCAGCCTCTGGGCAGCAAACCATGTTCATCAGGAAATACAATTCTTCTGAACTTTTATTTTATGCTGCTTAGTACAACTCAAAAGGGCTATTGATTTAAAAATATTTTCTATTCAATAACAATGAATAGTAAAGGCACTGTTTTATCATTGTTTTTCTCTGTTAACAAGAGCTTGGCTGCAGTGATTGCCCAGATGCTTCTCAACAATCATATGTGCCGGTAAGTACCTGCTGTTTGTCTCATAAGGACACAGAAATCATCTCTGTGAAAAATTGCAGAGTCGTTGAAACCCAAAGTCCCTGATTGACTTGATGCAACTGCTCAGGAATGCAGCTGGGCGTGAGTGTGTTGAACAGTGGGTGAGGTTCCTGACCACTACACTGTCCAAAACCTGAGAGATGCCCTGAAACGCTGCCTGGTGCCTGCTGTGTGCCCTGCAGAGCAGTCCTCGGGAGTGCCTGCCTTCAGCAGAGGAGTGCAGATGTCCATTCCGCAGTGGGAAGGAAGCACAGGTGAGGGGTAAATCCACATCCTCCTCACATGCACGTTTCACATGTGCTCTTCACAACAGGATTTTTCTAGTGGATGGCTTAGATGCCTCCTCGTTTGCCATTTCAGATATTGTTGATTTTGCCTCCAGAGTACTGTTCAGTCAGGGTTCCTGGCCCACCCTTCTTTGCTACCTTCCCCTAGAGTATGGGCTAGTGTAAGTGCAAATCAAAATGATTTCCCTAAATTCACAGGACAAAGGAGCATGGCCATCAAAGGACCTGATGAGTTACATCAAATATTCAAAATATCAGTAGCAAAGTGGCTGATGCTTTTCAGTGTGCACAAACAGAATGATGTGAGGATGAGAAATCCGTAGGGGTTTAGGTTTCTCTATGGTGAAGCACTTGTTTAAGTTCAAGCACATGAACAAACTTTCAGAAATTGTTACACATGCTTTAAGTTGCATTTAAGCACGTGACTGATAACTCTCATAGGTTAGGACATTAATCCTGTCTGAATGTCTCCATCAATAGGTAAGATGATCGCTTAGATATGGTAATTTTTTGAATATGCTTCTATAACTTTTAAAAAATAGATCTATGTCACTGGTATGACTCATATGATGGAAAGAGCAGTTGAGAAGTCAGGGTTAGCACCAAAATATAACCTTTTTGCTGCATGAACTAGACACACTGATATACCAGTGTAACTTCCTCCTCTTTCTTGCTTAGTCTGACATGAATTCTGTCATGGCGTGCACTTTCAAATTTTTCTTTTATCTTTTTTTTTTTTAATATATATATAATTAAGTGGAAACAAAAGTGATTCAGATTTGTCTTTAAGATAAGCTTTACTTATGACAAATCTCCCCTCTGGTCAGCTGTAAGGTTGATTTCAGTATGTTGATTAAGAGGGAATCAAGTCCACCCACTGTGACATTTTTTCTCTTTTGTTCTTTTTTTCCAACATATTTTCCTCTCTTCACACAATTATGTACTTCCTCTTTAGTTCTTTTTTTTAGTATATATAGCTTCCATTTATACTCTATCCTGGTTTTATTTCCTATTAATGTATATAGACATTTTGCAGTTTCTCTCTTTTTTTCTCTCCACTTGACCGATCTTCTCCTTGCTTTTTGGAGAAGTTAAAATGTTATCTTCTTCATATCTAGAAATCCTTAAAAATGTTGTGTTTATTTCTGGGTTTGTTACAGACTCTCTTCTCCAAACCTGTTTTGCATCATGTCTGCCTGTTATGCTAAAAGCTAAAAATCTCAAAATGTGTCTATCATCATAACATTCCCCAATCTTAGAACTAGCTGGTTTGAAAAAGCTTGATTTAAAAAAAAAAATCACAGAATTGCCTCATCTTTAAAGCTACAGACATTTCTACAAAAAAGAAGACAAAGATTGCTGGTAGCTGAGAGGCTGGACCTGACCAGCCATGGGCACTCAGAGCCCAGAGAGCCAAATGTGTCCTGGGCTGCAACCAGAGCCCCGTGGGCAGCAGGGCCAGGGAGGGGATTCTGCCCCTCTGCTCTGCTCTGCTCTGCTGAGACCCCATCTGCAGTGCTGCATCCAGCTCGGGGTCTCCAGCACAGGAAGGACAGGGACCTGTTGGAGCACGTGCAGGTGAAGCCACCAAGATGATCACAGGGACGGAGCACCTCTCCTATGAGGAAAAGCTGGGAGAACTTGGGATTGTTCAGCCTGGGAAAGAGAAGGCTTTGGGGTGACCTTATTGTGGCCTTCGAGTACCTGAAGTGAGCCTACAAGAAAGGTGGAGAGGGACTTCTGACAAGGGCATGTGGTGACAGGACACAGGGGAATGGCTTCAAACGGAAAAGGTTTGGATGAGATACTAGGAAGAAATTCTGTACTGTGAGAGTGGTGAGGGACTGGCACAGGCTGACCAGAAAAGCTGTGGATGCCCCATCTCTGGAAGTGTTCAAGACCAGGCTGGATGGAGCTCTGAGCAGCCTGATCCAGTGAAAGGCACTGCTGCCCGTGGCTGGGGGTTGGAACTAGATGGTCTCTATGTCCTTTTCAACTCAAACTATTCCATGAGTCTGTAATTTTACATACCAATATCAGAAAACTGCCTTTTAAGAGAATGATTAAATATCTGCTTAAACAACCTATGTGAAAACAAAATCGATTTCACTGCAGATCTACAATTATAAATAATTAGAACACAGTGAGTAATGGCTGCATCCTTTTGCTGAACCATGGACCTCTCTTTCCTTGAGGTAGATCCCCAAAACACATTGCATTTTAAAATTAATTATTTGCAAAGGTTAACAGAATAACTTATGGGACATTTTATGCAGATCGAAGAACTTTTGGTCCTTTTCTAAACTTGCAATAATGTAGACCATCTCAACTGCTGACCTTCAAAAGACCATATCTGATGTCACTGAGTTCTGCTGAAATGACTGCCTGCTCATTATGTTAGTAACACTCTGATTTTTTTAATCCTCACACTTAGGCAGATTACATTGTTGTATAGTAGGTACTGTCCTTTCATTTTTATAAGCACCTTGTAAAACACTGAGCATTATTAGGGTAAAAACATCTTTTACAGGTTTTTTGGAAACCTGTATAGTTTTATAGAAGTATAACTTCTTATGAAGCGATAGAGGAGATCAAAAGAGAAAAAAACCACAGGATTTCTTGAGTAAAAAGTATAGAGGAAGGAAGGGATGCTGTTCTCCCCACAAAACTATGGTCATGCAGATGAATTAGTGTCCTGGTTTCAGGGGGAGTAGCTGCTTTTCTTCCCAGGAGCTGGTGCAGAGCTGTGCTTTGGATTCAGTATGAGAACAACGTTGATGCCACGCTGATGGTCTGGTTGTTGCAAAGTAGGGCTTACCATAAATCCGGGATTTTCTGTGGCCCATGCCCTGCCAGGGAGCACAGAAGGCTGGGAGGGAGCATGGCTGGCACAGGTGACCCGAACTGGCCAAAGGGATGTTCCATCCATGAAGGATCATCCCCCAGGACAGAAACTGCAGGGAGTTGGCCAGGAGTCACAGATGGCTGCCTGGGGACAGGCTGACATGGCTGGTGAGCAATGGTATTATTGTGCATAATTTTTTTCTCTTGGGTTTTATTCTCTCTCATTTTGTTATCCTTTTTCATTACAATTATTGTTATTGTTAGATTTTATTTTGTTTCAATTATTAAACTCCCCTTATCTCAGCCCACAGGTTTTAGGGTTTTTTTCCCAATACTCCTCCCCATCCCACTGTGTTGGGGGGCTAGAGGTGAGGGTGGTGATCAAGAAGCTGCATGGTACTTAGTTGTCACCTGGAGTTAAACGATGACAATGATCGCAAATGAAGAGCTGTATTTTCCTGCCTTTCTCTGCTCCTGGAAGAAAGTGATCTACCACCGCTTTCTTTTCACTGTGCCCTTGTTTTTGTTTGTTTGCTTGTTTTTAACAGAGTCTCTTTTTTGTCTCTTTGGCTGAATAAGTTAATGGTTTCTCTCTTATTCTTGTGGTCTAATGCTCAACAATATCAGAGGAAGTCCTATGTTTCTTAGTTCAAAATCTAGCTCAGTTGCCTAAGAGTGACCCTTTGGCTTTTACTGTCTTCTCAGGACTCTAACAAATTTAAATCTTAGTCTGTGAAGCTCTTTCATATAGGCTGAGCTTATTCCAATTAAAATAACTGAGGTCTTAATAAACATAATTGGAGGTGGGAGGAAGTTCTGGATTAATTTTGCCTTACTATAACATGTTTTTTAAATAGCACATTATCCATGTTGGAATTATCTGTACCACTATTTAGATATAAAAATAACCAAACAAATGGGTCTATAGCGATAAATCTGTCTTGTGCTGTCAAACTAGCCGTACTTGTCTGTCTTCCAAGCAAAAAACCCCTTGAAAAGCAACATGTCTTTTAAAATAACAAGGAGAAAACAGTACAGTAGTTAAATTCATGCCATCTATCTGAACGACAAGTGATACAATATTTCCTTAACTATAGTAAAACTGAACTAGAGACAACCCACAGACATGGGCAGTTGGTGAGTGGGTAGCACTCCAGAACAGTCATGCCTGAGGAGTAATTGCATTGTAATTGGTGTTTTTTGCTTTTGCTCTCACTCTACCCAGCTTCCAGCAAGTGGGTACTCTTCTGCCCCCACACACTCCTCTTATCTGCATGGACTGGGGGAGTGCAGACAACTGACAGAATTTCTTAAATGCACCAAAAAAAAAAAAAGAAAATCGAACTTTTCTCTCATTATGTTTAACTACAAGACATAACTGTTTAGTTGTTGTTGTAAAGCTGAGCTGTCCCGGTGTGAAGCCTTCAGGAACTCTCCAGAAATGTACAGGGCTACACCAAGCTCTCTATAGTCTTCTCCTTCAGATGGCTTTGATCCCACAGTAATTGCCTCCTTACCTCTCAGCAACTTTGCGCCAAAGGACAGTGAAAATAGATGGCCTTGCACTGTGAGTTAGCAAACAATCTCAAGTCCTTCTCATATGTATATTGAGGGATATTTGTTCCAAAACAGATTACGTTTTTTTCTGAAAACTTCCTACTCACCAACCTCTAGGGCCATGTTTACAATCTTACTTATTGTTACACAGTTGGTAAAAAGAATCATGTGGAACACTCTTGGCCTGGGAACACTGTAAAATGTATCGATTTGAATCTCTCTTGAAGTCGTCAACTCCCCATAAAAGTAATTTTTTCACCCACAGATTTCTCCATTCCACTCTCACATCAGTGAATCTGACTGGCAGATATTTTGCAGAGGAAGATTCCGGGGGAAACTATGTGTTCTTTTGGTTTTATTGTTAAACTGTGTATTCTTCTGGCTGCTTGTCAAGACTCTGAGAACAGAACTTAGATCAAATGTTAGTTATCCCAAAGTTGTGGAAGTTGCTATTCTAAACTTAGACTGGATTTAGTTTTGCTCACCTCTCCAAATTTAAGACTGGATCTATGTACAAGACCAGTTACCTTTGATAGTAAGTCTGATTTGACTCTTTTCGTGGTTGTAGCACAGCCAACTGTGTTTTAGGTGCAGCCCAGAAGTTTACCAGCATTTATTTATTCACCTGTGCTTTCTGAAGGTACTTTCCCCCACACCTTTGCAGAAAATGGGAGTGGCAGTCAGGGCTGTCTGTTAAGCGCTGCTATTCCATGTGCCTCTGCCAACATTTTATGGGGTCAGAGTTTGCAACGCGCACAATTAATTAAAGCACTACAAAAAAAGTCAATACTATAGACTGACGCTAATCAGGGGAAATGTCAGCTTCTTATTGAATGAAACAATCCTGGCAATTGCAGAGATTGTATGACTAGAGGAAAATACAGAGCCTGCTGCAGGAAAGCACTGCCAGCCTTACTTTAGTGCAGCAGTGAGCATTAGAGGTGTCAAGCGTAGTGCTGTCCCCAAGGCACACACATGCAGTGTGATAAGTTAAATTTAATGTTTGTTCATTTAAACCGGTCATGAGAGAACAGAGAGTGATCAGAGTAGCCTGTGTCCCCTTTACATGCTGTTTATAGTTAAGATTCCTTCACAAGCTGTCTATAGCTAAGAATGCACTAGAAGATATGATAAAGGTTTGTTAACGAGACTGTTCAGGTTGCTTGAATGCTTTGTGTAAATCACTGACCTTGCGGGAGCCAGGAAGAATATCACCACACCGGCAGCCTAAAAGAGAAACAATGTACCCCCCCCCTCCCCCAGTTGCATAAGACCCAGAAAACAAAAAAAGTATAAAGGCTGAAACTTTTCAGAACCAAAATGTGCACCGTTTGGCAAAACAGAGACTCCCCCTGTCTTTTAGTGAACGCTGGCTGCAGTGTGAGGAGCATTACAGAAAGCAGACAGAACTGTTGTTCTTGGTTTTGTCCATGCAAAATGGAATCCTAGTGAAATGTACTTAGGGACACCTAGAAATTTAGGAAAAAAATAAGTGTATTTTATATATATCTATTCATGTATATGTATATGTGTATATATATCTCCAATCAAGCCGGCTACACAAACCTAAAACTGCAGCAAAAGTGATATAAAATTGCATCTTGAATATTTCTCTAAACCAGTATGATAATGGTTGAAGAAATGGAAAAGAAGACAAATCCTTGGGGAAAATGTAAATAGATTGAGGACCTTACCAAATGTGTTATATTTTATAAATGTCAGTCAGTTTTTCTAGGAAAGACTGTGGTAGCAAAAATGTCCACAATCATTGTGATACAACACACGAACACAACTTTTCCTAGCAACTGAAATGTTACTCCTGTAGATAGTGGTTAAAAATTCAGTGTCTACATATTTTTGAAGAAAATAAAATCCCAAATATATTCTTCCCTTCCAACTCTTCAAAAGATAAATACAGCGCTACTAGAATATTTAAGACACAAAGACACAAAATAAATCAGTTTTTTACAGTGGTTTTAATTGACATCAGATAATGTTTGCTGGTGGGAATATTCTTTGACAAAGGGTTGACTGTAGAAAAAATTAAAGATAGATCTTCAACACTGACAAGATATTTAAAAGTCATCCTTTATTTATTTAAGAAATAAAGGGTGAAGAATATTTCAGTTTCCGTGAAGTAGAGAAGTAAAAATACTCCTAGTGTGAATAAAAACCACGTCTGTTACGGTTTGGGCATGATCACTGGATTATTGTATTTCTATTTGATTATTTCAGTTAGGTTTCTCTGAAGTTTTCAGTGCTGCCAAACCCTGATCTTGTTGGCTTCAGGAATACAGTGAGGTCAGTACTATCTTCTTCAGAAATGCACACCTACAAATTTTATCCATCTAAGTTTGTCCAATTGTCAGGAAAGCTCATACTTTATCTCAAGATCTCATGATAGTAAGAGAGTTCATAGCTATATCCAGTTTGTAAATATTTTTCTTGGCAATCACTGCTGCTACTAACAAAAAGCTTCCATGTGATTTGCTATTTTTATTTCTATCCAAATCTGAAATAGTCATCAAGAATTCAATTTGGTTACATAAACTGAATTTTAATCATTTTGTTGAAGTTCTGTGTTTATTTTTTCTTAATTTCAAATTAATAGCGATCATTTGCAAATTTTTAAATATTTTGGTTATGGTTTCAAAGTACCAGTCATACCATAATACTCTCTGGTATATAGCCAAAATGTGAAATGGCAAAAGTTTAAATGCTAATTTTGAAAAGTGATTGCTATGTCCTGTTATCCTGTGTGGCAACAAATAAGTGTGTGCTTGCTAAGTACGCCAGTTCATCCTTACATACGGAAATACTGAAGTTGTGTTGTGCTGCAGTATTCTTTCAAAGTTGTAGTAGACACAGCTCTACCCTATGGGAAACACAGGAATAAATATATTTTTACAGTTTTAGTTTGACAACTGGTTTTAGTCTTCAAGAAACAGTAACAGAAAAAACATATAAAACTTCATATTTAAGTGTTGGTATTTGTACCAGTTGAAAGTAAAATGATTGCAGGCGTGCATCGATTGCTAGGAGCTAACTAGCGAGTTGCAAACTTGTTGAAGTGTTAATTTCTAAGTCACAGTTCGCTTTGTGCTTCATTTTAAGTGGCAAATTTTAATGGCATTAAACTTGGTAGGATTATGTAATATAAGGTAAAGAAATACACTATGGAATCCAATGAAGAAAGTAAGATAAAGTCAAAAAATATACAAAAGGTTTTAGTTATGAAGTTGGTTAATGAATGGAACTAGCTATCAAGGTCTCAGTTCTCTATTTTTTATCGGACTAAGTCAGGTGATTTTCTGTGTGTGCATTGTGCGTGTCAGTCTGGCTGACCATAAGGGAAAATGTCATAATGCTTTTTAGTCAGGTCATGATGATGTATTAAAAACCTCTGATAGCGATATCTGTATTACTTCTTGAAGCTGACTTGTGCATTATTGTGTGTTTGCACATCTGGAGTAAATTCTTACATTCCATGCAGATCTCTATTGGACAGCAGAGGCTTCAGGAGAGGGAACATTACATCTGCTGTGTTTTTGGAATTACGAGCTGCAAGATCCCTTTTCAACTTTCTGTGGTTTTTAAATAGCAAGAGATTCACGTGATAGCCTATTAACTGTAGCAATTGAATGTCTTCAAGAATTGTAGGTAGGGTAGCTTCTCATCTTTGAGAAGTCATGGAGATCCAATGAAGTTCCCAGCGACTGGAAAAGTAGAAATATAATCCTTAGAAAGGGAAAAAAGGAAGACCTAGAGAACTAAGCTAGTCCATCTCACCTCTGTATCTGGCGGGATCATAAAGTAGATTCTTCTGGAAATCATCCTATGGATAATGAAAAATAAGAAGGAGATTGATGATAGCCAACATGGTTTCACTAAGGTTAAATGATGAGTGAAAAATTTGGTGCCTTTTACACTGGGATCACCACATTGGTGGATGAGGGAAGAGCAACTGACCTCATCTATCTGGAGTTGTGCAAAGCATTTGGCACTATCCTGCATGGCTTTCTTGTCTCTGCGCTGGAGAGACATGGGTTAGATGGATGGATCACACGGTGGATGAGGAACTGTCTGGATGGTCACGCTCACAGAGCTGTAGTTACAGCTTGATGACCAAGTGCAGACAAGTGGCACTGCTCAGAGGTCACTAGTGGGATCAGCACTGTTTAACATCTCCAGTGGCAGCCTGGACAGTGGGACAGATTCACCCTCGCCAGTTTTCCCAATGACACCAAGCTGTGTGGTGCAGACAACACTCTGGAGGGAAGAAATGCCATCCAGAGTGACTTTGACAGGCTTGAGAGGTGACCCAATGCAAACCTCATGAACTTCAACAAGGCTGAGAGCAAGGTCCTGCAGCTGGGCTGGGGCAATCCCAAGCACAAACACCCATTGGGTGGAGAAGGAATTGGGAGCAGCCCTGAGGAGAAGGACTGGGAGGTGTTGGTTGAGCTGGCAACACATACTCGCAGCCCAGAAAGCCAACCCTGGGGTGTGACAAGCAGGTCAAGGGAGGTGACATTCCCCATCACCTGGTGAGAAGTTCTTGGGAGACTTCCTCTGGAGCACTGTGTCCTGCTCTGGGGCCCCCAGCATAAGAAGGACAAGGACCTCTTGGAGTGAGTTCAGAGGAAGCTACAAAGGAGATCAGGGGCTGGAGCACCTCTCCTATGAAGACAGGCTGAGAGAGCTGTTGTTTTTCAGCCTGGAGAAGAGAAGGCTCTGGGGGGACCTTCCAGCAGCCTTCCAGTGCCTAAAGGGGCTTTTCACAAGGGCATGGGAGAGTGGTTTTAAACTGAAAGAAGGCAGGGTTAAATTAGACATTGGGAAGAAATTCTTTCCTGTGAGAGAGGTGATGCACTGGCACAGGTTGCCCAGAGAAGCTGTGTCTCCCTGGAAATATTCAAGGGAAGGCAGGACGGGGCCTTGAGCAAGCTGGTCTAGTGGAAGGTTCCCTGCCCATGGCAGGATGTTGGAACTAGATGATCCTCAAGGTCCCTTCCAGCCCAAACCATTCTGTGATTCTGTGAGTAGTTATAGTACGGACTGAGATCTCTGGTTAGGATTAAATCATCATTGAGTAATGATCAGCATTCTGAAATGATTCAGAATATTCCCTCTCTCTAACATAAGAAAAAAGCACAGATTATAAAGAAAAGCTATAGATGAGGCCATATAACAAAAGCTGTGGAAATGAGATAGAGTAGGCTACTTTTCATCTTAGATACAGCCTATTAATATAAATCATTCTATACAAGATGTAAAATAAGCTTCCCATTCTGAATGTTTTAATTCTACATTAATAGGAAATATATGTCAAACACTTTCCTAAATCTATGCTCTTCTATTCAATCTTCAGACACCTGAATATCAACCTTCTTTAAAGTACTGAGCTTTCACTTACAACCAGTGATACCTCAATGTGATCCAAAACAAAATAAATGCTTTAATAATGACCTGTTTTAATCCCATTTTAATCCAAACCAGTGTGGCCAGCAGGACCAGGGCAGTGATTTTCCTCCTGTACCTACACTGGTGAGGCTCAGGAGAGACCTTAGTGTTCTCTGCAGCTCCCTGAAAGGAGGCTGTAGCCAGGTGGGGATTTACCTCTTCTCCCAGGCACTAGCAATAGGATGAGAGGAAATGGCCTCCTTCTGTGCCAGGGAAGGTTCAGGCTGGATATCAGGAGGAATTTCTTCACTGAAAAGGTGGTTAAGCATGGGAACAGGCTGCCCAGGGAGGTGGCGGCATCACCATCCATGGAAGCATTCAAGAAACGACTGAACGTGGCTCTTGGTGCTGTGGTTCAGTTGTCATGGTGATGTTCAGTCCAGGGTTGGAGTTGATGATCTTGGAGGTCTTTTCCAACCTTAATGATTCTATGATTCTAATTTTCTTCCCTTATTATTTTTTTTTTCCTCTAGAAAGATAGCTGTAAGCTTTGAGAAAGAAGGAAGGAAGGAAGGAAGGAAGGAAGGAAGGAAGGAAGAAAGAAAAAGAAAGAAAGAAAGAAAGAGAAAGGAAAGAAAGGAAANAGAAAGAAAGAAAAGGAAAAAAAGAAAGAAAGGAAAGAAAGGAAAGAAAGAAAGAAAGAAAGAAAGAAAGAAAGAAAGAAAGAAAGAAAGAAAGAAAGAAAGAAAGAAAGAAAGAAAGAAAGAAAGAAAGAAAGGAAGGAAAGAAAGAAAGAAAGAAAGAAGTATGATACTGCCTTTAAACAACTTTGAGCACTGATTGGATTTGGAAAGAACAGAACAAAAAACCCAATAAAACTCTAAGTGCCTGAACCCACATATTGGTCACAAGTGACAATGCTTACAGAACTCTTGGTCTGACAAAGATGTGTGGGATAACATGAAAAGATATCTCCCTGAAGGCAATGGTACTTCTTACAAAATGAGTTTTGAAAGCTTTAGATTATAAACTCAGCATTTCATTTCCATAATAGACACAGCAGAGGACAGATTTGCTTCTGCCCCTCAGCAGCATTCCCAAAGGTTGTTCCCTTGATGGCAATCCAGCCAGGACTATCTGCACAGAATTAGATGCTCCTGAGTTGTCTCCATAGGATCTCAGTTTTTCCCAACCTGCCTGCCAACAGACAGCTTCAGTGGATGCTGTAACTTTTTGATTCATGAGTGTCAGGCAGCCTGATGATCAGATTAGTCACTCTGGCTACTTGCACAATGCTTTAGGACTTGTAAGCACACGGATCAAACTGGCAGTTTCTGGCAGATAAGTGTGTGTCCAAGCACACTGCGGTTAGTAATGAGGATTATCTTGGACATGGTCTCAGCAGCTGCATTTCCCACGAGTGAAGAACTGCACATTATGTGAACATGTATGGCTCAACAAGGGAGAAAGTGGCTCTTCACAGAGTATTATCTTCCCCCACAGAGTGTTTCTCTCTTTTTTTGTCTCTCTCAGTCCAGAAACTATATACCCTAGGGTGTCTCATGAAAAGCAGGGGAAATTTTAAAATAAGTCTCTAGAAGATGGTTTTCTCTGCTGGTAACTTGCATTTCTGTGGAGTGGCCAAACTGGTGTTGGAGAGAGGCCCCAGAGCATTCTGAAGAACTTAGAGGAAGGTAGATATTGCTGATCTGGATGTGGCATGAAGGGGTTTTTGTACAGACCATAGAATGAGGGATGGTGAATATGTTTCAGATCTGCTCCTCTCTAGATCGCAGCAGTCTCCAACACTTCTCATTCCCATTTCATGTTCCATTTCCCAAGGGAGTGTTCTGATACTTGGCCATGGAAAAGGACTTGCAAGCAAGACTTCCTGCTGAGGTGCTCAGCCATGTCCTCAAGTGCTCCAGCTGCAGGGCAGCACACACAGACTGTGAATTGGGCTTGTAGGCTGCTGGCCAGGGTACTCCGGACACAAAGGTTGAGTTGAGTTGAGTTGAAAAGACTCTTCAGGGGTAGCAAAGGAGGAGTTTCAAAGAGTTACAGTGCCTTTACCTAGAGCTTGAGCTATCACAAATCTCTCAGGCTGGGAATTGAAGAACTTTGACTCGTTATGCAGGTAGAGTGCTCTGAGTTATTTCACAATAGAGAGATCAACCTGATTCTTCATGACAGTTTAACAAATGAGTGATGCCTTTTGTTTTAAATAGTCCAGATATCCCCAAGCTTTCTGTGGATGAACTTCAGCAAAATATTTCCTAAGCAATTACAAATTATTATTCTACATGCTCATGTCGAGTAATTCTTTAGTTAATTTGCTATATAGCATTAGACAGAAATCTGAAGGACTATTCACAGAGGTACAGATTTTCTGTTTTGTGTAAAGAAATTAAAGGTGTCATAATTAACCATTTTCTAAGCACTACTGAAAAGAAAAGCAGCTGGCTGGTATGAAGGAAGTATGTTGTGTATAAATATTATGATTTTCATTTTAATGTAAAAACTTCTGCTTAGCAGCTGAGAAACCAACACTTGCAAGATTACAGATACATGCTGAGAGCGTGCTCTGAAATATGGATTTCTCATTTTTGTTTTTAGATTGTTGCTCAACAATGTAGGAAATGAGCAATTACAGTAAATAATTTGAATAGACTGAGTCCCCACAGATTAGTAGCACAGTAAAGGATGTCATGTACTAATCACTAAAATGGACTGACTGAGACCGTAAAAAGAAAGAGAGACTGAGAATGTTTTTGAAAATTATTTCATTTACAGGCAACAGTTACATAGAAAAGGGGGAATAAAATACAGATTTCTACTTGAATAACTTAGAAAATGGTTCAAGGTGATAGGGTGTAGTGGCTAAGACTCAGATTTAAGCAAGATTTCTTGAAAGAAAATCCAGTAACTTTGCAAAGTCAAAGCTCTTAAAAATAGTTGCCATTAAGATCACTAAATAAACCAATGATCTGCTACTTCTCAAATCAGCAAAAACATTATCATTTTTTTTCAAAAAAGCAAATAATCCCTGATAAATTTGCAGGTACTTCTAGCAAAAATGACAACAATAAAGAAGCAGTAAAGATGAAAAGGGACAACTCCAAGTATATGAAGACATTCAGAGACAAAAATCTAAACTAAAATAAAAGTCTCAGCTTTCATTGAGAGCTGAGACCATCAAGTGTTTATAGACATGGTCCTAGACAGTGTTCAATATTTCAAATAAAAGACGGTCATCCTGTAGTGATTACCTGTTACACTGAGCACATCAGTTTTTCTGTAGAACGCATTCCTCTCCTTCACTGTGGACAGTGTCATCAAGAGAAAATCAGTTTTATAAGAAGCTGCACTGGGGGAGGAGTTGAGGGCCTGTAACCCCTGCTGCCCATCTCATGGGTGTCCTGGAAATGGGCAGCAGCTGCCTTTTATTGTGTTCCACAGCCAGATGATTCAGTACTGCAGGAAATCCTTTTAGAACCTGGTCTTGTTCAACGAAGCATTCGTTTTTATGCTGTTCTCTTTCCTCCCTCCCCTTCTCTAGGGCTGGGAAACATTTCTGGGCAGAAGGGAGATGGGAAATAAAGAGCATTTCACAGTTCAGATCAGGTAATGACCTCAAGGGTTGGTTGCAGAAGGGAGTGCACAGGCAGCTAGGGAGTTAAAATACACTGCACCAGCTGCCCTACATTTCATCCACAGCCACATGCTTTTGAGAAACAGGGATACACAAGGGAGCTTTGACTGCTTCCAAAAGTGGTTCTGCTGTTTAAAGGTCACGGGCATGTCCCTTCTCTAGCACAAAGGGAAGCTGATGTCCCACCTAACCTTGTCTATAGCCAAGCACTACGAAGGGCCTTGCTGAGGGGATGCCCGAAGTTCCCCAGCAGCGTAAGCAGGCTGCCCCAGTTTCCTCACTCTGGGCGTCTCCACAGCCAGACTGGGGAAATGAAGCACCCAGTAGATATGCTGTGAGTAATAACCACTGTGGCAACAGGTATAGGGGAGGACACTGCTTCAGCTGTCTGCATTAATCATTTATTAGTGGTCTCATCAGGAGGAGCATCAGCTCTGAGGCTGGAGATGTGGGGTAATCTCCTGATCTGTCTTCGGGCAGGAAATGCAACTGGACAGTCATTTGCAGAGAAATAACACAACCTCCAGCTCCCCAGAACTGACACCGCCCTGTCACATCTCATCATTATTCAAGTGTGAAACAGCTGCCCGTCTCCGTCCGCCTCAGGTTTTCAGCCAGAAGAATTGCTGAAATACATCTTCCTTTAAGCTTACAAGGCTTTTTAAAACATGCATAAGGCTTGAACATGGAATGTTACTCAATGATTTTTATAGGCACCTTCACAGCCAATTTCAAGCTGCTCTGATGAGACATATCAAACATCTGCTTTTAGAAAGCAGCTCAGGTCTTTGTACAGTCTTAAAAGTGGAGTTTATTGCATCTCTTTTTGGATAGTATGCATGTTTCACCACACAACCCTCAGAGATCTCATTTCTCTTAGCTGTATTTTGTTCTTAAAAACAAAGCTTAACAAATATTTTACATTTACCTATATGGAAGAAACAGTTTAGCAGGAAGGTAAATTGCTAGTCTTAGTTGTTTGAAAGCAGTGAAAAGGAGAAAAAATTAATTTGGTCAAAAATAGATGGTAAAAATTGAGGTTAGAGTTTCTCAGTGGATTTAGTAGGAGTTACTACTTAATAAAATGAGTTTCTTGAGTCACTCAGTAGGTGCTGATGATCCAGAGTGCATGGTGTACCCTTTTGAGGGTGGCGAATGTGCTCCAGGTGAGCTCTATGCTGGTTTTGTAGACAGAACACCAGTAGAAGTTGGTGTGCATGTTCTGCTTTAGTTCTGCTCTGCACACCCTCATGTTGCTCTCATATGTGAACCACACTGGTTACATGGGCACAGTAGGAATGATTCACTTCGCACAAAAAAGCTCCCAGGTTGCATCTACCTCAGTGTTTTAGTTTGGTGTGTGATTCTGGATGTGATGGAGAGATGCCCACTGACCCCCCAATAATCCAGTGCATTCTATCCATTGGATGAGTGGGAAGATGATGCTAAGGGAGCTTTTCCACCAGCTGTGCTGCTGCTCTGCATCTCAGGCTGCTATCAGGTGCCAGACCACCAAGGAAAAGGAGGATCTGAATATGTCAGTTGATTTCCTTCAGGGATACTGCAACAATTGTTCTGGGACAATGTTCTTAAAATCCCCTGGGTGTAATCCTTCATGTTGAAAGTCAGAAGGTAGAAGAGAAGCCCCAACTTTGAAAGTGTTGCCACCAGGAGACAGAACGTCTTTTGTTTTACTTTGTACGCCCTGTTTTTGTGGAACAGAAATATTCCCCATCAACTGTGTATCTGTTTGGTTTTGTTTCCTTGTTTGTTGCATCAATAAAACCTGCACCTGTTTGTTTTGGCACCAGGAACATTTAGTTATCTGGCCTGCACAAACATTTTCCACCTGCCTTGTTGATCTCTCCTCCAGTGATAAATACCCACTACTCTTGTTGTGGGTAATTAGCAGACCAGTTAATCCACGAGAGGCAAATTCTTTCGGACATCTGCAGACACTTCTTTTTTTAACATGTGCTTTTGTATTAGAAATGATGAGAGAGGATTTTTTTATTTAAGATACATGGGGAGAAGGAAAATGCATTTCTCGATGATGTGTTGTTATGATGAGCAGGCATTAATAATTGACATTCGTGGTGAGACAGAAGGCAGTAGGCACTCGGAGGGATTGTGATGATATCACGGTAACCATGAGAGCAAAGCCCGAGTGGTCTGCGATGACGGCAGATATGTGCATTGCTTTATACAAGCTGTTCCTCTGTTGGGTAGTTTATATTTGATGGAAATCCGTTTATGAAACTCATACGTAAAATATCCACGCGTACTCCGGAAAGTTTGCTGGGGACAGGATTGGGTCAGCTCAGTTGCACAAACACGGGGAGAATGAACAGCTACTCACAAGCCTCACCCCAGCGGAATGAAGCAGAATTACCATCCTTGTGTTACAAGGGGAATAGCTGTGCTGCAAGGGAGGAACCTGCCGAGGGATGAGCCTGTTTTCCAGAACCAGTAGGTGAGATTTGCATCCTGCATGCCCAGGACGCAGCCTGCTTTATGAGAGATTACAGATAGCTCCTATGAATTGTCGTGGCTGCAATTTCCTTTGGTAGTCTCACTCCTGTCCCAAATATAGTGCAAAGATGTCTCTCTTCTGTGGTTACTGGCATGCATCTCCTTGCCTTTGTGAAACTTCAAAAGAGCATGATCATACAGAGAGCTGCTTGTATTCCTCACACCCTCACAAGCCAGTGTACAGTAACTCCAGAGAAAAAGATTGTTTTCTCACACCTTTTTTTCACTTGATAATTAATACACTTACCAAAATGCAAATAGTTGTTATGTTCACTCTAATCATTTAGCAAGTCAGTTAATTAGCTTGGTGAGAACCACCACAAAGGGCAGCATTTTGAGTCAGGTCCCACCTTTTCAGAGTGTTGGAAATCGGCATTTGGAGCTGAGTCTGGTACAGGACAGCGGACTCCCAACCCACTTTTTGCTGAGGTGTTAGTGTCTCAGTTGTCTGCTGCCTTTCCTTTTCCCTGAGGGAAGGATGCAGGCTAGCAGTGACACAGGGCATCATTCAGAGCTGCTGCTTGCTTCAATATGTTTAACTAAGGCCTTTTGTACATTCTCAGTTTCCATTGCTGTTCAGGTGTTCTGTTTAGCTGCATGAGCTGGTAAAGAAACCGACTCCTGACGTCAGAGAATCAGCCTGGTGTGAGAATTTCTTCATCGGCAGGAAGTTCTCTGCCTTCACAACACCAGTGTGACAAGGGACCGGCCGTCATTGGTAACTACTGTGCTGGAGGTACAAATACACGTGCCTGGGAAAATAAATATGTTGCAGAGCACTTTTGACATAGAAAGTGTTCTTGGTCTGTGCTCTGCTCCACAGCTCTGCTGGATAAACCTGTTTGGGGTAGTACCTGCTCGGCAGTAGTATCGCTCCAGGCTAAGTATGAGCGGGGTTGTCATATCTTGTTTGTCTTATCCTTTGCGTAAAGGATGACAAAATCCTGAAAACTTTTAGACATAAGATTTATAGTCTTATCCCCAGCCTTCTAAGACAGGGACTGGGCCCTCAAGCGCTGCCATTAATTGAATATTTTTGTTTGTTTATTTCTTCTTCTGCCTGAATACACTGCTTAGGCAGTTTTAAAAGTCTTTTTCTTAGCTGATAGCTTAGTTTTATGGAAATATATTCACATGACTTTAGAATGTATACATCTGTAAACTCAAATAAGCATGTGCTAACGTGCTTAGAGAAAAAGGAGTGTTGGTTGGAAAAAAGAAAATCCCTTCAGCACTGGAGTTTCAGTTATCACTGCAATGTAGGGTACTGAATAATGGTAAATCTAGGTAATTCTTTGAATTAAGACAAGATCAGCTTAGTATACAAGAAAATCCTTGCTAGAATGGAAGTGGAATGAATATGTTCTTTATAATTCCTTACTGTCCAGAGGGACGGGTAGGATTGCTGCCTGACTTTCTCTGTTTTCCCCCATACAGTATCTGTAGCCTACTTATCTGAATTCCCTCTTAGGCTTTTCTTGTTTTCATCTGTATTAGTATTATTACCACATAACTTAAAATATTTTACAAAAAGTTATTTAAAAATGCATAAAACCCCATACGTATAACAAAAATGTACCTAATTTGTTTTTCTCCTCCTACCCCTAATACTCAAACATTCTGTGTGAAGACAAAATATTTGAGTGACCTGGCGGAGAGAGGAGGAAAGGTTCAGTGACAGGAAATTTTGAACTCCATCTTTATGAATGACAGACCCATTCCAGGTAAATACAAACTTTTCTGGTGTCTGTCTGGAGAACCGGTGGAACTTATTGATCTTTTTCACTAGCACTTACTCCTCAGACATTCATTGCCACAAGGTGGGTTAAAAGACAAGTTGCTACAGAGTCTGAGAGTCAGCCTTCAAAGCTGAATAATTTACATTGTATTTTTTCACCCTGTTTTTCTCCCCCAGCGTTGAAGAGCCATTAGGTGTGCGATTTACCTACCAAAATTAACCTGCTTTATTTCTATTAGCTTTCAGATTTAGCTCAGGAGAAAGTATTCATCCATTTCAACTTTCTTGTTTATGCCAGCCCAGCTTATAACAGGCTTGAAAGGCCAAAGTGAAATGCAAAAATTGGCATTCGTTTTCCCATTAAAAAAACTAGGAAACATACAATATTGGCACAAACCCCGTATTTCCTCTTTCAGAACACAAGGTGTAAGTAAACACCACATCTTTAGTGCAACAAATGAGATCCCTTCCAAGCAAGCTAAAGAAAATGGCTCTTTCTGTTTGTGTAGAAACCGTTTGCTGCGAACGGAGCACTTGTATTTTAATAGCACAATTAACAATTAGTTGCTCATTTACAACAACATTCTTGCATCTGTTTCTCTCAGTGAGAGTGCCAGGTCAGGCTGTTCTGGCCACCATGCCCACAGTTCATTCTTGTCCCGTGGAGATATTTTCCACGGGTTTATTTTCAGGCCAAGAGAGTTCCCTGGTGCAGTTTTACATCACGACTTCAGAAGCAGGAGCTCGAGAGAAATGTGGTGGGGAGCAAGCGGAGAAGAGAAAGGGTCTGTTTGAAACTTAGAGGAATGGCTGTGGAGCCAGGATTTCAAAACTGTTCTTGCTAGGATGGGCTTGCTCCTTCCTGGCCAAGTCTTATAACCTGTCCAAGCAAAAAAGGTTCATCTTGGAATCCAGCGCAGGTGTTTTGCTACACACAGGCTCTATGTTCTTTGTTTGACAGTCTGTGTTCAATACTGGTTTCTCATCTCAGCCGGTTTTCCAAGAGTTCTTAAGATTTCCTTTTCAGATTTAGCTGGTTGCACTGATTTGTTTTGCTTTATATGAAACATTTTAGACTATATTTTAATCCATTTCTGTGTATTGATTTTCTTTGCCTGATGTTTCAAGAGCAACAAGAAAGTTGTTTTAGTTTCCCAAGAAAGTTATTTTGGTTTCAAGAATACCACCTAAACATTTTTCCTTTAGTTTCAATACTACATTGTGACCAATTATATATTTTCCCAGGTTGTTTGAAACAGTAATTATATACTTTTACATACGGATTCTGTGGGTATTCAAACAGGTTTTACTCTCCAAAGCCAGATATGAAAACATTTGCTTTCCCTATTTTACTTTGAAGGTTAAATTGAAATCATGGAACCATAGAATATCCTGAGTTGGAAGGGACCCCCAAGGATCCCTGGCCCTGCACAGGACTGCTCCCAGAATCACACCACGTACGTGACAGCAGTGTGCAAAATTATTCTACTAGCATTTTGGAATTATTTACGGCTAGCAGATTTACATATTTAATATTAAAAATTAAATTTTAAATGGGAATTATGAACTGAGGCTATGAATCTCTTTTTCCTACCAAGCAGGCAATATAGCAGAATTCTTAATGCAAGATACTTTCACAAATTGCACTGTAGTAGCAGAAGACGGAGTAGAAATTTGACTGATGTTGATGGACATTTCTGCATTGGTACTGAGGGGGAATACACACCAGCTAATTATACCATAGGCTGAGTCTCCCTAACTTCTCAGAGCAGTCAGTGGAGAGAGAGCAACTTTTCCGAGGGACAGTTTAGAGCAGGAGCCTAGAATAGCTGTTCTTATTTGTGCCCCGAAGGATCATGTGGTAGAGTCCTGCTCAGCCTCTAATTATCCGTATAACCTAAGGCTTGTATAAAATCCAATGTTATAGCAGCTAATCCTTCCACATGTTAGTTAGATAAGTATTGTGATATAAAACAAAAATACTCATTTTAACTTTTTACACAGAGTAGAAATTTGCAATATTGGTAGGTTTTATAAAAATGTCTGTTATAGAATTATAGAAAAGCACATTATTTTCAGTAAACATACATAAAGACAATAAGATTAGCAGCTGTTTGAGTTTCCTTTTAGGCAGCTTTCCTAAAGACAAATAAGGGGTCAGTGAAGGAAGAATGTGTCCCATTATTCAGTAGTTAATAGGTACCATTCCTCGCTATCCCTGATTATTAAAACTACGCTTCTTGGTTCAGGCATGCACACCACACACACATCTCATTTTTTGGAAAAGTAGTCTGAAAGATTTATTGCATCTTGCCTTTGAGCTTTAAAGGGAAAAGGTTAAAAAAATGTAATAACTCTGAGGCAAGGCATTTCATGCTGTAAAATACACGAAGTCTCATGAAAGTATCACGAGTCCCAGCACTAACAGGGAAAACAGTTCTAATGGTTTCTTCTCTAATCTCTGCAAATGTCAGCTTTTCTTTTCCTTTGGTCAAATCAGAACACTGTGTATTCTTGTTAGGACAATTTTTTTTTTTTTCCCCCAAGGATTATATATTTCACTTTCTTGTCTCATCTTACTGCATCCTGAGGCATTCCCAACTTTGTTCTCAGGGCAGTTATCAGTTCCACATGTCTTCAAACGAATACACAGGTTCTGGGTGCCTGTTTAATACGCTCCTTTTAGTTTCTCTTTTTCAATTTACTGAACAGCTGCACAGAAAAAAAAAACCTGAAAGCAACCCAGATGTGTTTAAAACATGCAGTCATATAAACAATATGTCTGTTAAAACACTAACATCCAAACGATGAATTTAATTAAGGCCAATATAATACCATGGCACATACCTTAACCTTGTAAAAATTACGAGGTTCATCACTGTCCACAAACTTAAAATTGTGTTGAAAGATGTATGCTGGAATGGAGCTATCTGCTAAAAAAATAAGCAAAGTAAGCGGCAGCACAGTGGGATTGTCGAACATTTAATGGGCATTCAGGAAGCCTGAGGCTGCTCCGGAATGCACACGCTTTCCAGCAGCAGTGCTGGGTTAATTAGGCTGCATTAGGCTGCACCTCCAGCTGCCAACCCCTCCCCTTCCCTCTCAGTGTGCTGGGGCAGCTGCTTGTGCAGCTGAGAAATTCAGCCAACTCAAAGCCATCGTTTTCTCTGCTGGACCCCTGTCAGTGAGATCAGTTCCCCGCTTTGATTCACACTGTGGATGAGTAAACATTTATGCCAGGAGAAATGAAGTGGTAATCAAACGACAGGAATGAGAGGTCAAGATGCTTTAACTGGCCAAAGGCTGCTGAAAGTTTTAGAGAGAGTAGAGGAACCTTTCACACCTTCCCAGGTCAGTAAAGCTCAAGTAATCCATACTTTCCCTTACATGTATGTCAAGAACTCTTTAATATAGATATATATATATACATATCAAAGATTGCCTGGGAGTGGACTAAACAAACCAGTGTGTCCTGCTTTAGGAATGGTATTCTCCATGCCTCTCTGGAAGTGCCACAGCATTTCTCTTTCAATTATTCTCCCATTTTATCAGGGTCCTGTCATTTTTCAGGGGTGAACTTCCAAACCATTGGAGCAGAATAATGCTTCAAAAGCTGGCTCATGTTCTCCCACATTCCATGCCACTCATGTCTGTCCACTCTTGGGGCAGATCTCTGAATAACCTCCCCAAAAATCTCTTTCATGCCTCTTAACATGGTGTGGACCCCACTGGGGAGACCTGGAAGACTTAGCAACAAGAATGTGCTTTCCTTAACATCCAAGGGGAATTCAAAAGTCTCAAAAGCTGTTGTAACAGGCCTGAAGGAGGAAAAGGGGGGAAAGGCTGGGGAAAACCATCCTCCCGTTCCCTCCCCAGACTGGATGTGATTATTAATGGACTCCCAAAGGCAGTGCCCAAGGCAAGGGCAGGAGAGCAGCACTGCACACACATCCCAAAATACCC
>VYZT01043775.1:0-42664 GCA_013400735.1 Pomatostomus ruficeps | reverse complement strand
AGGGCTTCCCAGGCAGGGCTGGAATTTGAAATAAAGCAGCCCCAAAAAAGCAGCATTGAAGGATCTACACTAAAGGTTTCAGTGTTGATAAAGCAGCAAACGTCACTCGCCAGGTTCAGGTGATTCAGGGATCCTTTCAGCACCTGTCACACCCCTGGGAGGCTCCAGCCCAGAGCTGTGGTGGGATCACATCTCCTCAGCATTTCAGCGTTTTTCATCGCCAGAATGAAGGGGCTGATTGACCCTTCCCAGCCCTGGTGCAACCCAGAGGGCGGCAAAAGCATCACCTGAGTGCCCCCGAGGTTACTGGCGAGGTACAAATGGTTTTGGGTGCAAATTACAGATTTTCAGGAGTCTGAATCTTTACCCAGCACAGGCAAGAGCTGCTCCAAGAATAACCTGGAAAAATGGAGCCAAACGTCCCTGCTGAGCTGGGGCTGAGCTTCCTTGCAGCTGGGAACAGCCCTGAGTGCCACCACAACGTCCCCAGGTGTCACCACACCTGCCTCTGCTCCTGCTGCCCTCACCCAGAGCCTGCTCACATCCAGACTCATTGGAACTCTCCTCAGAGGCACCCGAACGAGGGCTGAGCAGTGTCCGGGGCTGTTCAGACAAGAACAGATCATTCCGGCTGCTCCGGTAACTCTGCTCTCCCCTTGGCAGGGCACAGAGTCCCAGAGTGCCAGACAGGCCTGGAAAATACAGTCCTCAGGGTAATTTATAGACGTTAAAAGCCAATATTTTCAAAAATAAATGACAAATATGAAGACAAAACCCTCCAAACGCTTGCAGCAAGTGATGGTTTAAACTGCCAAAGAAATGTCACAACATTTTCTCTGAGAATTATTCATAACCTTCCAATCAGTTCCAGAATCTTCTGCTTCTTCCCCTCTCTACAAACTATTAAACGGAGCAAGGTGCTGATTACAAGGCTTTGCCTCCACTAAATCCCTTCCCGGCATGTCAAGTGGATAAATATTTTAACAGGCGGCGGCAAACTCCCCGCCCGTACAGATATATTTATTAATTTCAATCATCCGGGCCGGGGAGGTGCGAACGAGGGCACTGTCATTTAGGGCTGTAATTAATCATCCCGGACACCTCCCTGTCAGGGCCCATAAATCAAGAAGCAAAGTGTGTCTCCTCCCGGGAGATGTGGAACCAGCGTTAGCAGGGTGACAAAATCTAACGCTGTCAGCGAGTGGGAGATATTTTATCTGCCGGTGACACGGGGCTGCTTCACGCGGCTGCCCTCCGCCCCGGGATTTATTTTCTGGATGTCGAGCACATATTTTAAAAATATGAACAGAGCACAACAACGAGGCTGAAGTACGAAGTTGCCAAATGCCGAGATAGAAAAGTTTCTGAAGGAAAAGGGAAAAAAAGAAAACCCTGACACATCAATCCAAGGCATAACAAATCGTGGTGGAAATAAACGGGATAAATCCCTGTTTGCAGGGCAGGGCAAGGCAGGTCCTGAACTGTGAAACAGCTGCGAACCAGCCCCTGCTGAGCTCCACCTGTGGATTTACCCAACAGCCACAGGGTCGCTGAGGAAAACACAGGAAAAATGAGGCTTAAAGCACCGATTTAAAAAAAAAAAAAATTAAGATCTGAATCTCCTTTCCAAAAAAATGCCCATGGGCAGGAGATTGCCAGGCTGGAGCTCCTCCGTGGCAGAGGTCACCACCCCTCTCCTGCCAGGCACTGCCTGCCCACATTTCATGGAAAAACACGAGATATGAACTACTGAAACTTCACATTTTCACAGCTTTGAAAGATTATTTTCAAGTGTAGCTACACAGGAGCATTTTTTACCTTTCATATTCGCACGGAGCTGCTGAAACCCCAAACACCCGGTCACAGCCAGGCTTGTGAGAGACGAGCCCTGCGCTGAGAGCTTGTCTGCAACTCATCCAAACACTTGAAATTCTTTCAAAAACTCTCTTGGATTCAGGGAATAACAGCCAATGCCATTTTATTTGAGGTTTCTTCCCTCTCCAGCTGCACCAGGTGCTCCTGGGAGTGTTCAAAGCTCTCCAGGCACTCACAGTGACATTGTTCACACCGACACTGTTCACTCTGCCATTGTTCACACAGGGACATGGTGCCCTGGGGTTGCTGTGACCTCCAGACAGCGGCTGGAGCAGTTTTGGGGCCGTTCCTGGTCCCCAAAAGCCCCTGAGAGAGTCTCAGGCAGCTGCAGGAGCTCCCTGGACACTGAATTTTTCGGAAGGGCCAAGCTGAACAGAGGCAGCTCTGGGATAATGAAACCCAGCCACGGCCACACCTCACCAGCTGGCACCAAACCCGGCTCAAGGCCCCCCCGAGACCTTTAATCTTTAAATATTTGAGGTCTCAGCACTTCAGCCCCGCCGGTAACAATTCCACCTGCAACTTCTCATCCCGCTCATTCGCAGGCTACAAATTTTACAGCCAAAATCAGACATAAATGCGCTGATTGCCATCCACCGCGGGAAAAGAAATGATAAAATTTCTTATTTAATCACACAATTGTATCAGCAATCTGCAGGAAGAGAGGGGCCCGGGCGTGGAGTGCCTGCGCTCTAAGTGCTGAGGTGGAACTCTGCCCGCAGGCAATAACGATAAACCCGGCCTGGGAGCAGGCAGCTGTAAAACACCGAGCATAAACCAGCTGCTTTTAGCCTCTGATGGAAGCATTCTTCTCCAAAGCACAATTTACATTTAAATTGATATTGTAGGGAATCAAATACTCAAAATAAGCGTCAGGGTTTTCTTCTTCACCGAGCTGTTCCCTAATTGGATTCAAGTGTTTTGTCTAACCGTTTCACACTCTCTATTTTGTTCTGGAAATTAAAAATAAAATCTTTCATTATTCATGATCCCTAACTTCTGGGAAGTGCCTCAAATTGTTTTTGTTACGAAAATGAGAACAGGCTGGTTGCGTTTGACTGCCGGGAGCCAGCACAGCAAGGGGAAGCAGCTCCTCCCGGTGCAGCAATAGCAGAGTTCTGATGGGAGCCAACAAAAACATCCAAAATCCTCCAAAGGACAGCTCGGGTCAAATTGAGCCCACCCTAAAAACCACCAGACACTGCACAGCCTCGTTCCGAACCCGGTACAACCATTCCAGGCCAAGAGCACAAAGTTTTCTTCCCAAAAATCCCAACTCTCCCAAAGGAAAAGGAGCAATAAGATAACGATGGCATTTCAAGAGAACTCAGCAAGCCGCTAAATACAGTTCCTAAATTAAGGAGCGCACAGGTGAAAGGAATGAAGAGAGTTTACTTCTGCTGGCACAAGAAAAACTGTCCCGTTAACCAAAAGGTGATGGCCGGGTGTAGCTCAGGTTTTTAAACATTTTTATAAAAAGCTTTAATTTGGGACACACCTGTATTTGCAGCCCAAATTTCCCCTAATAAATTTTTATCAAATTATTAAAAGCCCATCAAGAAAGAAAATTTTAGGGCCTTTCCTTTTGCCTGGAGGGCGACCTGCACCCCAGAGCTGCCTGCAGGGTGGTAAAACCTCAGGCTGTAAAAACGGATTTAGAGGGTACAGGAATTCAATGTTGTTGGTCCGTTTGGGTTAAATAAATTCACCCCCGCACCTGGGTTGGCTGATAGAACCTAAAACGTAAAAAATTACCTTGGGAAGAAGCTGGAGGAGGTCCTCGGCTGGAGGGAAGGAGCAAACGAGGTCCCAGTGGGGAAAGGAGGAGGAGGAAATTGGGAGCCTTAAATCCGCTCTGTGCCCACCCCGGGAGGGACCCTCCCAGGAGAACAACCAAGGGAATGGGAATGGGAATGGGAACGGGAGGGACCCTCCCAGCCGAGGGAATGGGGAACACCTGGGAGCGCTTGGGGTGTCCCACGGGACCTGCCCGAGGCCAGGCAGGAATTTCTCCCATTTCCAGCTCCTTCAGGGGCTGCTGTTACACCGCCCTCCCCTCGCAGGGGATGAGCTGTGCGCTCATTAGCGCTAATGATGCCTTAATGAGCAAGCCCTGCCCCGCGGGGTCCCTGCTGCCCTCGGGATCTCTGCCATTCCCGGGAATCCTCCTCGGGATCTCTGCCATTCCCGGGAATCCTCCTTCCCAAACACGGTGACAGCTGGGAGGGAGAGAGCAGAAATCCCTTCTCGCACCTGCACTGAGTGTAACCCAGTGAAGTTTGTCCAAACTGGGCATCAGGGTTGGAAATTCCAACTCGGGAACCCTCTGGAGTGACCTCAGTTCCTGCTGAATTCCTCAGAAGCGGCTCAGGTTTAACAAATGTGATTATGTGGCAGTGAAGAAGTGGCCACCATTATAATAAAAACTGTACAGCATGCACCCATAACAAAGATTTTTATTCAATTTTTATTGGAAATCACAGTCACACCTCTCAAACACCGAAGTGACAGATTTCTCCGCCAGCGCTGTCTTAGAGACTGTTCTACTGCTGTTCATCAACTTGGGTAAAATAATTGGCACTATAATTTTATACCTGTCAAAAATGCAGTGTGCAGCATTGACTAATTGCTATTTTGTGTGCTCAGAAAGGTATAAAATCAATGTAACCACTGTGGGAATCAACAAATCCTTTTGTGAAGCTGCAAAACACTCAACATAATTATGTTTACTACCCCCCCTGCTTCGGGGGCACCGGGTTTGCTTCCATCACACATAATCTTATAACAGTTCTGAGAGCAATCTTGTAAAGCACTTAAACCACCCTCCCACTGCTGAGAGACCTCGAGACTCCCCGGGAGTTCATGGTTTGCATGACTGGGGAAATAATGGAAACTCTGAATCCCCAGCGATTCCCTCTTCCCTCTCCAGGCCTTTGTAACTTTGCCTAAATCAATGAACATCAGAAATCTGGGAGGCTCTTTAGGTTTTGGATGTGTGGATGCCTGGCAGGGCTCGTGAGATGTAAAACCCTGCGAAACGCTGCCTGTTCCCTGCGCCTGGCGTTGGAGATTCTCACCCAGTGCCCGTGCATGGAATAATTTTATTTTCTCCTTGCCGTGCCCCTGCCCAAACCCTGTCTCCCCCAAAAGCTTCTCCGTGAGTGCTGCTTGGACCAGGCCCTGGGAAGAACTTAATGAAGCTGGAAGTGCTCCCATCAAATTTCATGTCTGTGGTGCAGAAAACAAAGCTCCTGTCCCGGTTTTACGGCGAGTTTGGGCACGGTGCTCACATCTGTGCACGGAACCTTCCAGCGCCGCTGAGCGAGGCTTTATGGGCAGCGGGAGCGGAGCCTTGCAGGTGCAATAAAGGCAGAGGAAAAGCAGCTACAAACGGAAATAAAAAGCGTTTTAGCAACAGGTGACTGCGGAGAAGGGCTGGGCCAGCCCCGATTTCCTCAGCTTGCAGTGGCAGATCTGCAATAAAACACACAGGCAAAGGCTCTGGTGAGCTGATGGCCCAGGAAAAGAAATGTTGTGTACAGTGTCCAATAAATTGGTCTGGCTTTAATTACAGGGTTTTTTTAATTACAGTTAATTCCTGCATGGGTCTCTGGAGCAGCAGTGAGGTATCCACATCCTGCAGGAGGCTGGGCAGGGGTAAAAGGCAATAACCCCGAGGGTGGGGTGTCCCAAACCCCCAGGATCATGAGCCCGACCATTCCCAGCCCTACCAAGCCCTACCACGAGTCCCTGTCCCCAAAGGCCACATCCCCACGGCTTTTAAACCCCTCCAGGGAGGGGAGCTTGGATGCAAGGACATAAAAACACCTTGGCAGTGGAGACCAAATAACAGAAAATAAAATTGCTTTTGCCAGAGCCTCAGCAGCAGCCCCACTTTGGAGCAGAAATCCCAGCAGGAAACCTCATCCCTGCTGTCCCACAAAGGGATCTCCTCTCTTGGCATTCGCTGGCTTAATAAACTCAATTAACCCCCAGCACGGCAGAGCAGCGTGAGCACGGATTCAAGGCCCGGCTTTGATGAGCATCGCTGCAGTCAGGCTGGGCTGGGCAGGGCAGCTCTCTGCTAATTCCCGGCTGCCCAGATTACAGCCCTGGGAATTAATGATCTGTCACTGGCGCCTGATGAACTAGTTAGTCAAGTACAGGCAAAGTCAGGTGGAAGAAGCTGCCTCTTCCCATTTGCAATAAAGCCTTTCCCCCTCTTTGGCTAACAAATTAAATTAGTTGAGAGGAAAAATTTAATTACTGTCATGCACCATCCTCATATTTGTGATCAAAGAAGCGCCTCTCTGTGAGCGTTGCAGTCCCCTGCTCTGCTGAACGGGAGAGAAGGAAGAGAAACTCGGCTGAGGATCAGCACAGATTTAGAATTATTGTTTCCTGCAAGAAAAAATAATCTTGAGGAAAAAAGTTTTACTCCTTTCGTTTGAATAAAGAAGTTTCTTTCAGCAGTGTGAGAGCAGCACTGCTGCCGTGTCTAAATGAGAGGAGCACAATTATATTTGTCTGAAGTCCTTGAGGCAAACAGGGACAAACCCTACAAACACCTTCTTGTTTGAGCACAGAACTAGGAATGTCTACGAGTGCTGTCTGAATGAGAGGAACACAATCAGATCTGTCCCACAGCATCCCCCAGGGCGGTATCTCGGTGCCCTGACTGCGTTTATCTGCACAAGCCCCCTGCGTGCTCAGGTGAAATCCTTCTCCCCACCAAAGCCCGGAGTGAAAGATCCAAAATCCCCCCAAAGGAGGCTGGTGTGTCTGAGCTCTGAGACATTTCCAGAGTATTTATCATCTTCCCGTGCCCCACGAGCAGAGCAGGAGCTGCAGTGAGGCAGGGGAGGACAGAGGAAACCGCAGACTCTCGGCATTTCCTCCGAGCCAGCAGCAGAAATTACAGAGAACAATTCTAAATGAGCTTCCATCCCCGCGGCTCCTGGGGGAAACACACAGTCCAAATGCATCTGTTTGCTCCAAACACCTCTCCCACCTTAAACAAACACCGCTTAATCCCAGCAGCACAACAAGCACTCGCTGTTTACACAGCGGCAGGAGCGAAGCAGTGGGGGGAAAATGGAATTTGTAATATTCTCCTCTATCTCCAGCAGCAAGAGCATAGCAGTGTATTTTTCAAACCTGCTTCTTTGTGAATATGCATGAAACACGTGTAACGGTGTGGAACAGGCTCCTCTTTCAATGGCTAACTCATTTTTCACACACAAAAGGGAAAAAAAGAGCATTATATTGTTTTGGAGTAGCCACAGAGCCTGCTGCTTGTCTGTTAAATCCAGGCAGAGCACGGTGCCAAGCAGGAAACACTGAAATCCTGAAATTCTGATAGGCCTGGGAAAGGTCACGGAACTCCAGAGTGGGGCAGGGTGGAAAGGGAGCACAGGGAACAAACCCCGTGGTCATCCCGGGGGACAGGATTGTGTCCAGGGGCTCTGGAATATCCCCAGGGACCCCTGAGCCTCCCTGGGCAGCCTGGGCCGTGCTCAGGGAGGTTCTGCCCTGTGTCCGGGTGCATCCCCGGCATCCATCTCCTCGTGTCCTGGGCTTGGCTCCCTCAAAGCCAAGGAGCAGCCCAGGAACCTGAGGAGCCCCCCAGGAACCTGAGGAGCCCCCCAGGAACCCGAGGAACAACCCAGGAACCTGAGGAGCCCCCCAGGAACCCGAGGAACAACCCAGGAACCTGAGGAGCCGCCCAGGAACCCGAGGAACAACCCAGGAACCTGAGGAGCCCCCCAGGAACCCGAGGAGACACCCAGGAACCCGAGGAACAACCCAGGAATCCAAGGAACACCCCAGGAACCCGAGGAACACCCCAGAAACCCCAGGAGCAGCCCAGGAACCCGAGGAGCAGCCCAGGTTTCAGAGTCCAGGCCTGACAATGACAGAAATGTTCAGCTGCAGGAGCAGGGCTGCACTTTTCCTCCAGAATCTCCATCTTCAAGCCTCTCTCACCCCCTCCCGCTCCCAGTCCATGCAGAGCAGGCTCTGGATCCCTCCCCACTCCAGGGCAATGGAACCCAAACCCCAAAGAAATGGGAGCTGGGACAGAGGAACCAGCCTCAGCCTCCCCTCACAAAGCCTGGTGGGTATCAGGAGGTCAGGGGCTGCTGATGGAATTTGTTTGGTGCTATCCTGAGGTTCCCTCAGCTCTGTGGTGTTTGTGTGGTGTTTATATTTGTGTGCAGGGCTCCCAAAGGCTGCCCTGCGTGAGGAGCTTCCCCATGGCACCAGGTGAGTGACAAACCCTGCTCCTGCAGGGGATCTCTCCATCAGCTGGGATCAGCAGCTCTGCCCAGGCTGTGGGGCTGGGAGCCGTCACTCTGTGATTTATCACAGTCATTACAGCTGCAGCAAACACTGCCTGGATACACACCCCCAAAAAAATCCCAAATCCACCGCAGCTCAATCACCTGCTGTGCCTACAGCCCCTTGCTTTCTGGCATTTTCTTGCCTCTCCGTTTAGAATTCCATAAATTGCTTATTCCCTGTCCATTGTCATCCTAAACCAAACCTGGGCTTTGCCTTTCTCTGCCTGTTCCTACTGCTGTAAAATATTGGTTTGGGGGGTTTTGTAAATTAAAATAGGAGTTCACAATGAATTGCAGGTCACCATAACTCAGACCCAAAACCTTTCACCTGTCATGGTGCTGGACCCCACAGAACTTCCTCCTTCCCCTTTATTTGGGATTCCAGGCCAAACCTTACCCCAAAGGCTCCCAAATCCTCACCCCTGAACTCTCAGGGCATCCTGAGGTTTTAGTGTCTTTAACTTTTGCCTTGTAAGCCTCAAAAATGGTCTGTGGCCCAGTTCAAACCATCCAGAATGAAATGGGGCCTTTCAGGGGTCCTCTCTCCTCACCCTCACCATCATCACCCCCTCCTTCGGGCAGAACAGCTCCCCAAAAGACAAAGGAGGGGATTTCTCCTCATCACAGGAATTTCTGGGAAGGAAGGAGAGCTCAAGAGAACAAACCACCAATTCTCTGAGTGTGTGAGCTGCTTGCCTGGAAATTTTCATTTTGCCACCTGCCTAAAAGAACACACAGAAATCAAACAGACAGGGCAGGAGTTTCGATGGCCGTGATTTGAATCCCCTCTCACTTCAAGCAGGGGATTGAGCAGGGACTCACACAGCAGAAAGGGCCTTTAAAGGTTGCACTTCCCATTCCCACACTGGAGTGCACGGCCCTGATTTCCAGCTGGAGCTGGAGTACTGAGGGCAATGAACGATGGCTTTCCAGAAATCCTCTCAGAAACTCTGGGAAATTCCTTCCCGGGAACACTTCAACTTTGGATTTTACCATATGAGGAGATATTCATGATTTAAACTCCTTTTCACTTAACAAGTAACCACTGAGAGATGACAAAACCTCCTAGAGCACAGAATCCCAGATGGTTTGGGTCTGAGGGGATCTTCAGGACCCCTCATTCCAACCTCCTGCTGTGGGGGAAAACTTCCACACCTGCAGAAATCCAATCAGACCTTCAGGATCCTGTATGACCTCCCAAAAACACAGCTCCTCAGCAGGAAAACGAAATTCTAAAGCACTAAATTACAACCATTAGCCAGCAAATTGGAAATTTTTCAAAAGGGCATTTTGACATTGTTATTTAAACTTAATCATTCATTTCTTGAGGAAGATGTTTGGTCTCTTTGTATTTTGTAAGGAACAGATATTCCGTGGTGGCTCCTGCTCCTCAGACGGGGAAATGACGAATGGCAGTGGCAAAGATGAATCTGTGCTGCGTGGCACCGCTGCTGGCTGCTCCTCAGGGACAGGGATGAGGGGGAAACACATCCTGAAACATTCCAGGAAATTAATTAGCAACAGAATACTCAAATCTAATTAAGGAACCATGGGCTCGTTTGTGCTGCGGCCTGCACAAGGTTTGTAAAGAGATCTCCTGTTGGGATTACACCTGCAGTGGCCCCATAGTTTTTTGGGATGTCCGGCCTCCCCTCAGGCCCTGCTGCTCCAAATTCAGGGGATTGGGTGCAGGAAAATCAGGGACTGAGTGAAGGAAAAATAAACTGAATTCTTGCTGTGCTGGGGGGATCATTTTCAGGCCGTTTTCAGAGCACAGCCAACTTTTGGGGAGTTTTACACCAAAACTGCTGCTTTACACCGGACTCCAGGGGCAGGAGTGAAGTTCAGAGACACAAATTCCAGCCAGGCTCTGGAGGATCCAAGGGAACCTGTTCTACCCAGCCTCAGCAAATCCACAAAACCCCAGCAAAGCTCAGAGAAGCCTTTCCCTGCCTGCTCTGCTTCCCAGAGCTGCTCTGCCTCCCTCCCTCCCATCCCAACTCCCGTCTGCCCCCCCGATGAACCCCTCCCTCCGCTAACACAGACGGATTGCTGACAATGGGCATTAAATTCCCAAAAGCTCCTCTTTGCCATCAAAAATCTCTGCCATTAAATTTCCGAAAGCAGCTCTTTGCCATCAAAAATCTCTGCCTTTCCACCACGGGCAACAGTTAAAAATCCTCCTCAGTAAATCCTGAATCTCATCAGAGCCACCAGCAGTATTTACAGCCTCCGCTGGCATCACTCAGCCCCTCCAGCGGCAGCTCCAGCCTCCCTCCTCAGCCTCATTCCCTTCTTTCCCAGCCTCGGAATTCCCGTGTTCCCATCCCCTCTCCCTGTTCCCGGGGCTGGGGGAGGAAAGGGTGAGGAAAAGCGGACCAGGGCAGCGGCTGCTTTGCCAGAGGATGTTACAAAGCTTGGGCCAGGTGCTCCCGAGGTTTCTCCGGAGTGTTGATGCCAGGGGTTTGTTTGGAGGGTCATCCTCAGTGTCTGGAGGTGACACCTGCCCCTGGTGGGAGATTTGCTGCTGCCTGGTGGATGAGGCTTCTGTTTGGAAACACAGAATCCCAGAATGGTTGGGTTGGACCTTAAAAATCACCTCATCCCACCCCTGCCATGGCAGGGACACCTCCCACTGTCCCAGGGTGCTCTAAGCGCCGTCCAGCCTGGCCTGGGACACCGCCAGGGATCCAGGGACAGCCACGGCTTCTCTGTGCCAGAGCCACCAGCACAACTGAGGTCAGCCATGGATCTGAGAAAATCTCCAAAGAAAAACATATTGGAGGAACTTTTCTCTGCAAGGGACAGCGAAGGTGGTTTGTGCCTTTGAGCAGCAGTAATTGTGACATCCAAGGCAGCCCTGAGGACGTATCCCAGTCACAAGGTTCTTTCCAGTAAATAAACCGACAGAACGCTGCTGAATCGTGCTCAGATCAGTGCAGGTTCCATGGAAATGCACAAAATCAGCATCAAATTTAAAACATGCTAGAGCTGGACACGACCTTCAGCCGTGCCTGCACTGGCAGCACCTGGGCAAGACACAAACTGGCAGCTTGGACTCAAAACATGGATTCAAATCCAGGAAAATACCAATTGCCACTCCCACACCCTGCTAGGAGGGGATGACGGTACCTGAGGCACTCCCTGACACCCCACTCCAACCCCCTGACCCCTGTGGGAGGTGCAGGAGTGTCTGAGTGCACCCGTGAACCACAGCAACGCAGGAAATGAAATCTAAAAGTTGCTTTTCCACCATCAGAAGCCGCGGTTAGTCAGGAACTGCTGATTTCACTTCAGTAAGAATTACATGGCTTTTAATTGAAATAGTCCTGTTTAAGAGGTCAAATGTTAATATTTTAGTGGTCCTTACATATTTTCCTACATCCCCTGTGCTGTTTCAAACCCACATCCACTGGGCCTCCTATTTTTCCTGTTCTTTATCCCAAACACAAGTTGCTCTGAAGGATCGCTGGTGATTTGCATAAAATATAGAGCTGTAACTTCTCTTTTCTTAAAGGAAGCAGAATAATTGCAAGCTGCAACTACTGGAGCTGAAAATAACTCTCCAGACAGTTGCACATGCAGAATTAGATTAAAATGAGCTCATTTTTTTAAATGACCTGATAATTTGTGAGAGGGGGAAAAAAAAGAAAAACCTATCAAAGTATTTTCATCAGCAGAGAATGTTACAGCCCTTAAACCGAGGAGGAGGCGCCTCCCTGCATGCAGATGAGACAAACACGGCCTGGAGAGGCCAAATTACCAGAGCCTGGGGTTTGTGGAGCACACTGAAATAATCATCACCCTGTTCTGGAAAACACAGCCAGGGCAGACGTGGGACACCCTGTAGCACCTGGAGGAGAAATTCCACAGAAAACCTGGAACAAAACGTTGGCAGGAGCGGTGCTGGAGGCTGAAAGCTGAGATCGATCTTCTGTTCTCTCTTGGGGGCACCAGAGCAGCTCAGTCCCGGCAGGAGCAGAACAGTGAGGTCATGGAATGATGGAATGGTTTGGGTTGGAGGGACCTGAAAGTGCCCCCAGTGCCACCCCAGGGACACCTCCCACTGTCCCAGGTGCTCCCAGCCCCAATGTCCAGCCTGGCCTTGGGCACTGCCAGGGATCCAGGGGCAGCCCCAGCTGCTCTGGGAATTCCATCCCCACCCTCGCAGGGCAATGTTCTCAGATCAATCAATGATTTCCCCTGACCAGGAGGGCAAATACCACCAGGGTTTGAATCTCTTGGCCAGCTTCGAGTTTTCCCAACTTTGCTGAGCCGGGAAGCATTTCCTCAATTCTGGGAGACAATTCAGACACACGGAATGAGAGTCTGGTGAGCCCTCAGTTGGCAGGGATTGCTGCAGGGAATCACCGTCCCAGCCAGGCACAACTCCCTGCCACAGTAAATCCTGGCTGGTTCTGCGTTAACCCCCAGTATTGACAATATTGCTAAAACCCCCCTGAGTGGGCTTTGCAGGTTTATAAATACATCCAATTATCATGTTTTTGATGAGATTTCATTTAAATCTAGCAAAAAATATTCCCAAGTGAATCATCTGTTATTCATAACTGAAGATGAATTCAGCCTCCACATCACAACTTTTCCTCCTCCTCCTTTTTCAGACCCATTGCTCCTACATAAATTAAATCCTTCACTACATGCATCCCAGTCAGATTTCCTTTCAGAAAGCCGTATTTTAGAGAAAGCAATTACATTTGGTCATTGATGTATCACCCGAGCTTTCAGAGCCCCCCAAAATAGCAGAGGGGGTTGAGATGTTAATGGGAACAAATGTTACACTTTGATAACAGCTCGCTGCGGAGCAGTGCCGGGGAGGAAACAGAACTCAGCATCCCGTGCAGTGTCACCCACTGCAGACCCGGCCAGGGGACGTTTGGGGATGGAAGGGGCTGCCCACCAGGGCTGTGAGGGACGGTGATGATTTCTGACAGCAAATTCCACCAAAACCACGAGCAGCTCTCTGTGTCACCTCCGTCGCGCCGGGGAGAGCGACCACAGCTCCGGGGCCTCTGCTGGCACCCCACGGCCTCATTCCCGGGGTTCATCCAAGCTGCAGCTCCAGGGGCTGGTGCTGCTCCGCGGGAACCCCTGGGTGCTGGGCAGCAGTGCAGGGATAACTCCTGGGGCATGAGCTGTGCATCCATTCCAGGGAAACGCAGCCACGGTTACCTGGGCTGGGGGCTCCGGGAGCACAGGACCCACCCCAGGAGCTGCAGGGGAGCACAGGACCCACCCCAGGAGCTGCAGGGGAGCACAGGACCCACCCCAGGAGCTGCAGGGGAGCACAGGACCCATCCCAGGAGCTGCAGGGGAGCACGGGACCCATCCCAGGAGCTGCAGGGGAGCACAGGACCCATCCCAGGAGCTGCAGGGGAGCCCAGGACCCACCCCAGGAGCTGCAGGGGTGAAGGGACCACAGCAGAACCATCCTTGTCATGGACCTAAGGGGAAAGGAGCAAGAAAAGCCTTTGCCTGGAGTTAAATCCCACAAAACCCCACCTTCCTGCTCCTTTCCTTCCCCTTTCCTCTCATTGCTGGTGCTCTGGGCTTGCATTTGGGATTTTACTGGTTCTGTGCCTGCCCTGCCCTCACCTGCTCAGTCCTGGGGGCCTCTCTTGGCTGAGGATCCCTCCTGGCTCCCGCACCAGCCCAGAGCCCGTTAATTAACCCCAGTGCCCCCAGCCCGGCTCAGCTGAGCTGGGGAAGATGGGCGGGTTGAGAGGATTTAAAAAAATTATGATCATTATCATTACCCTTATTATTATTGCTATTATCACTGCTATTATCACTATCACTGTTAATTAAGCAGTGCTACAGTGCCTGGCCCTGGGAGGAGAATCCCCGTTAACTCCTGCTCTCCCGGAGTTTGTGCAGACCTGAGGGGAGGGAAGGCAGGGCAGGCAGAGCACAGCCCCTGTGCCCCCCGGGTCAGCAGGGCTGGGGCTGAGGAGCACAACTCACCCCTGGGAGAGGGGAACACCTTGCTCTGAGCTCCCAGTGCGTCCTTGTTTGACTGGTTCATTATTCCGGGCTGGAAATTGTTCTCTCCCTTCCAAATTCCCAAGTTCTCCACTCCAAAGGCCCTCCCAAGATCTCCACTCTCTCTCTGGCACAGAACGCTGCTCCTGGCTCACCATCCAATGTACCCCCCTTGCCAAGGCCTGTGCCACAGGGTCCCCGTGACTCCCACCCTCCAGGGGCACCAGGGAGCTGTTCAGCACAGGAAAACCACATTTCACGGAGCCATGGAATCATTCAGGCAGGAAAAACCTCGCAGACCATCGAGCCCAAACTTCAATCACCAAGCCCTTCCTTTCAGCACCGTACCACAGCCACTCTCCCTTTGGCTGCTAAACCCAGTACAGATTTTGAACCCGAACAGCTGAAGGGGCACAGGGATTTTAAATTAACTCCTGCCCAGGGAAGGGCTTCGTTCCGCAGCCTGCGGTGCCCAGACCCCACTGTGCTGCTCCCAGGGAACTCCAGCACCTGGATTTGTGTGGGACATCCCCACCAGCACAGGTACCCAACCACAGCTGGGCTCCTCGGGCTCAGAGATCCCCCAGACAAGCTCCACGGTAACGTCCAAGAGCAGGGATACAGGAATTTCATTAACATTAAATCACGAGTCAATTAAACAAAGGTGGCAGCTCTGTGCTTTTTGATGGTCCTAAATCAGAGGCAATGATTCATTCTCAGGCCCCTTAAGTGAGGCTGTTTAATGGCGTGGTGGGAAATGAAGCCCTTCTGGAGCAGGGGAGGAAACACCGCTGCCTTTAGCAGCACTTACTGAATAATTAACCTGCGCCCCTGTTATTACCTAAGAGGATTTGCCATTAACCCAATAGAAAAATCATATGAGGCATGAATAGGAAGAATAACACTGGAAATGTCCTGCTCAGAGGCCACGTTAGTGGGATAACACATTTCTGTCTGAGCCCAGGAGAGGGTCTGTGGTTTAAATCAGTCAATCCAGCCAGAAAATGTTTGTTTGGTGCCTGTTCCAGCTTTGGTTCCGGAGCTGAGCCTGACCCTCTCCTGCCACTGCCATAAATCATCCCAAACAAAGGTGCCCTGCTCCCTTCTCCTGCTCCCTTCTCCAGGAAGTATTTTCACATTATGGATAGAGAGATCTTTGACTCATCTGGCCTCTCATCCACAGGAATCTCGTTGTCAGTCTCTACTCTTTGCTCACCTGATTACAAACTCCTGAAACTTCGTGTCCCGCTCACACTTCGCCTCAGTTTCTCCCAGTTTTGGGCTGACATTGCTCAGTCCTACGAAACCACCTGAGAGGCAAACAATTGTCAGCCTGCAGGCAGTTATTAGCTGGGAACACACACCTGATTAATGGACGAAAATTAACAAATCCCACGGGTAACCATCCCTCTCCTTGCAGACGGATGCCAGACAGCCCTTGTTGTGTGGCGTCTCTCCGTGCAGTGAGTGACCTTCAGCGAGGCTGCTTGGGGTGGCCTGATGATGATTTGATTATTATTTCATGCAAATTAAGAGTCACCTCTCCTAAAAGAGCTGATTTTCAATTTCATCCCTATTTGCACACCGCACGAGACCGTGACATTTCGGAGCTCTCCAGAGCCTGCTCCCCTGCCTGGCAGGGTCGGATGCTGGGATCCAGCTCTTTTCTCCTCTCCTGGATTTATTTCCCACCTCACCCTTTGTTCTCCCCGCAGCTGAATGGGTTCATCCCCAGGCACAGCAGCTCCTGGGCAAGCGGCGGGGCTGGGGCAGCTTCCTGGCCCCTGAATTCTTCCCAACAGCAGCTCCACCAAAGATCCACCAGCTCCATCCACCCCCAGTGCAAACCTGCAGCTGTCAAAGCCCTCACACACACCAACCCCTGCCTATGGAAAAGCAACCCTTCCTTTCTTCTCTTAAAATAATCATAAAAAAAGATGAAGAGAGAAGCTGGGGGTCTCTGACAACCCAGACCCTGACTTCTCTCTCCAAGGTTCCCAAATCCCACGTTCTGCTTGGGGAGTTACATTTTTTTCCCTGGGTATTTCCTCGGTATTTGCATTTGAACAAGAATCCAAAATAAAGCAGAAGCTTCAAGGTCAACAATCCTTTTATAGAAGCGAAAACCCAAGAGAGAAATTTGAGCAATTATTCTTAGCCAAAGGAGCAGTCAGTTCAAATGAATGTATCAAAGCCTCCAAATTATCAGCAATAAAATCTTATGTCATCTAATAACGACGGTGATGACAATAATTACCGGGACAGCGATTTAGAGCGCAGCAGTTTTATGGTGCCTAATTTAACAAGTACAGGTTGCTTATTTGTGCCGTTCCAGACTGCAAAAGCGTTTGTCTGGCTTTGTTTATTGTCTGAGAACAGGCTCGGGGAAGACAAAAAGCTGCTGGAAATTGCCAAGGTTCCTGCAGGAGGAGATGCTGAGGGAGGCACAATTTCCATAGGCAGAAAGTTTGCAGATGTCAATCCCTATTTACCAAGAGCAGGGGAAGAAATCAGAGCAGAGGAGTAGCAGCAAACTTGTGCAAAACAAAGTCAGAATTTAGAAACCACCTCAGCAAGCAGCTAAGTGGATTTCTCACGTGGAACTCATCCCAAGCCTCTCCCTGTGCCTCCCAGGCAGCAACATCCCCTCTGCCTCGGAGGCAGGAGCCTCTTGACGTGTGGAGAATGCTAAAAAATATCCCTGCAGCCATGGGGAATGCTAAAAAATATCCCTGCATCCAAAGGAATCGTGGCACAGCTCTGGCGAGGCTCTGAGAGCACAGGGAAACCTCTCAGGGCAGGGAACCGAGGCCTCAAGGAGCCCAACTCTCCCGGGCTGTCCCTGGGCAGCTCCGGAGACCCCTGTGCACAGAGAGAGACAATCCCTGTCCCACAGCCCTGCAGGACCGGCAGGACTCCTCCTTCTGATGGATCATAAACCCATGGAATCGAGTGGTTTAGGCTGGAGAAGATCTTTAGGATCAAACCCAGCCATTCCCCAGCCCTGCCAAGGCCACTCCTGTCCCCAAGTGCCACATCTGCCCAGTTTTTAATCCCCCCGCTCTGCAACAGGCTCCAAACCACACCCAGGAGGTTTTTGTCTCTCTTTTAATCTCAGTCGTCTTTTAAATGAACCTCACTCATCAAACAAGGAGTTCAAAAGGCTTCCTTCTCATTTCTTTTTTCTTTATAAGCGTGAGGAATAAAACGCATTAAAAGCTGCAGAAATTCCCTCTCACTCCGGACAAGGAGAGATCAAAGGCAGAACAGTTCTTTGGATGGATCCTGAAAGGTCAAATTTCTGAAAAATCTGGAAAGCGCCGCATCCTCTGTATTCCCCTGGAACCAGCAAAACTCCTGGAATCACAGAATCCCAGACTGGTTTGGGTTGGAAGAGACCTGAAACCCATCCAGTGCCACCCCTGCCATGGCAGGGACACCTCCCACTGTCCCAGGCTGCTCCCAGCCCTGTCCAGCCTGGCCTGGGCACTGCCAGGCATCCAGCGGCAGCCCCATCCTGCCCTTCACTGCACGCCCACCTCGTCCACCCCTGGGGATCCCCTCCCTGTGAGCACTCTGGCAGTTGGGGCTTTAGCTGTGAATCTCACCATCCATTTCTAATTTCAGTTTAAAACACAAACGGCTGCAGCAACGAGGGCCTGGCAGAGCAGCAGCGCCAGGCCCAGCAGCGTTCCTTGATCCCAGGAAAGTCTGAGGATGCTGCTGGGAAGAAAACCATCCATTTTAACCATGTCCACGGTGCTCTGTGGTGAATAATTCATCTGAGGCTGAGCCAGCGCTATTTGGGAAGGAGGAAAGCTGCACAGAGAAGCATCAGAGCTGGCCCTGGGAAGGGGCAGGGACCCAGAGCACAGCCCCGGAGCAGGAATGGGAGCTGGGCTCACTCCTGTGCCCAGGCACAGAGCAGAATCCAGAGCCCTGCACGAGCGCAGAGTGAGAAACGGGAACCTCTCACAGCCAGGAGCCAGCACGGCACCAATCCTGGAGCGCACTTCCAATGCCTTTGGCACAACACATCCCAGAGAGACAGGAAAAAGCTGCCTCGGTCCCTTTCCCAACCCAGCCAGTGCCTGGAGCTGCTCATCCCAGCAGGCACAGAGCAGAGCATCCTCTGTGCTGGGCAAGGCTGGGAAACCCTGCATCCCTGCGCCTGGAAAAGTGCTCCATGTTACTCCTGTGCTGGGACAGGCTGGAGCTGCCCACCCTGCATCCCTGGAAAAGTGTTCCACGCCTCTCCTGTGCTTGGAAAACCTGGAGCTGCCCACCCAGCATCCCTGGAAAAGTGTCCCACACCACAGAGTCACCCCTGAACCACGCAGCAGTGATGCCCTCGGCTGGGACACATTTTCTTCTCTTTCTTGGTACTTCTTTCCATCTCCAAAGGTCAGGATTTTTTCCCGATTTCTCGAATTCCTCCTCATTAACATGAAAAAGATAATTTCCATTTGGCAGCATTAGCATGAATAAAACATCCCTGGGATAATATCCTGCCCTGGGCTAGAGGTGCCGACCTTCAGAAACGAGGACAGACCTGGGGCTGTGTGCAGGAGGGAGAAAATCCAGGGACTTCCAACGTTCTTGCAGGAGAACAAGGAAAATTTTCCATTGCTGAATATTCACATCAGAGGCGTTTCTGAGCTGATGATTTGGGTTCAGAGTTTCTGCCAAAAATAAATGGCTCTGTGAACGGGCCGCCGTGCGGGGATGAGCTGGGTGAGGCTGCACATCCCGGGGGTCACGGCAGGGAAAGGGGAACACGAGCAGCCAGCCCTGACACCCCTGGCCCAGCCCCAGCTCCTGGCACCCAGCAGTGGAGAGGAGGTGCAGGAATCTCCGAGGGATGAGGAGGGCCCAGGGTCAGCCAAGCATTCGAGGAGCTCTCACCTGATTTTTGCAGCCTGGTCCAACCACAGAGCTCAATAGCCTCTCTAAAACATTTTTCCCTTTAGGTTTTCCTATCCCATCATTGCAGCCTTATTTTTGAGCACCAGGACCTCAGCGCAGCAGGAAACCAAGCTATTGATTACAGGCTGTTTCTAATTAACGAGGCATTCTGATAATCTGCTGAGATCAGGGTCCTTATTGGGAAAAGCTCAATTTCTTCTGTTTGGAACCAGCTCGGGTGGCGCCTTGGCTGGGTGGATGCCAGGCACACGCAGGATTGTTTCTGCAGCTCAGCATGAGAGGCACAGAGCTTCCCCCTCTGCTCCTGGGCCACGCTTCCCTCCCTTGATAAAGCTCTGTCCCCAAACAGCCTGGCTCAGGATCTGCCCCATTCAGCCCGTGGAACTCACTGTTCCAGCTCTTCAGCTCTGCAAAATCCACCACCCAGCAGGAGCCGAGGATCTCGTACCTTCCCCTTCCCAATCCCGGCCTTTTCACCTGCTCCACGCAATTTGCCAAAAGCTTTTCCTCCCTCAGCCCTCCCCAGATGTGACACCGGTGGTTTATGCGTTTAACCGGTCAGGGAAAGCCCAGAATAAATTCATCTCCAAACGCCAGCCCTGCGGTGTGTCACAGACACTCTGATGGCAGCAATATGTACAAATGAATACAAATATTGCACTTGGGCAGCAGGGCAATTAGCCACTGTCACGTTAACAACACCATCTCCCCCACGGACGGGGAGGGATCTCCTCCTGGTGGGGCTCTGGCCATTTGTCATGCCCGTGCTGCAGGTGACCAGTAACAAACTGGGGCAAATCCATCATCATAATGAATGGCCACGAGCACAATTCCTTTTCATAACGTGTTATCATTGCAGTAATTAACTGCCTGCTCGTTCCGTAGTGCACCGGAGCTGCTGCACATAATCCATCACCATTTCCAGTGGAAACAGAGCATTAAACATATCCCCAGCCATGAAATTCCATGGCCTGGGCACACAGAGAGCTGCAGGAACACCCCAGCTCCTCCTCTGCCCTCATCTTCTCCACTGCTTCCCTCTCCAAGGGAATTTATCCTGATGAAAGGATTAACTCGGGAGAGAGGTTTCAGATATCCTGGGCTCCTACATATCAGATTTATTTTCCACAGTGTTTCACTCCACCTCGTCAGGAGGAGTTAAAACCAAAGAAATTCCCGAGGGACAGACAATAAAAAAGCAGGGATGGGGAGGGGGTTGTGCAGAAGCCCCCCAGAACAGCTCCAGGACTGCCAGGCAGAGGAGAAGGGAAGAGTTGGTCACCGCAGACAAATAAGATTAGAGCAGCACGACGCTGGATGATTAAAACACTTGTCCTTATGCAAAATTCAGCAGATATTCCCCAATGTCCGTGGCAGACAAATTGCACCATCTGGTCACCGAGATAAAGTCGTTAAAGGAGAACTTTGCAGGCCGGAGGTTCTCAGCTGTGAAAAACAGGTCACGCTGGTGCCCTGCGATCTGCCAAACCGAGGGCACTCGCGCTTCCTCCTCTGTGCCTCTGCCCTGCAAGGCTGAAAACCGCACACGGTGCGTTCCCAGAGTGACACTGCCCGAAAGGATAACGGGTCTGGTCTCAGCTCTCCTTTTCACACTGATAATTCCCTGTTTTGTCTGATTCCAGGTGCCAACACTATTGCTAAAACACCATTTTTCCTAATAAGGAAGCTGCCTAATTAATAAATGTACATATAATAGATTAGTTAATTAATATAGAAGGTGTGTTTAATATACCTACCCTATATCCAGCAGGGTTTGAAGCCCTTTGGCTTCGTGGCTGGGTAACCACACAGGAATTTCTCACGTTGTGTCTGCAAAATGAGCCCAGGAACCACAGGGATCTCCAGAAAACCCAATAAATGAGCATTTCGGGCAAAGGAAGGGGCAATCCCTCCATTCATCTCAGCCCAGCTGGATCAGCCCTCGCTGCCAGGGCCCAGAGGCCTCCCCACATCAAACATTGTAAATTGGCCATTAATTGGCAGGTGCAGCCAGAGCTCCCCAAACTCAGGCAATTAGTGCAGAGCACGGGGCCTCTCCCGGGGCCGGGGCACCTGCAGACAGCTCAGAAGAGGTTAAACCTGCAAAATTCATTTTGAAGAGAGATGAACCGACACCACATCATAATCTCCGTGCCTGAACGCCAGGAGCACGGCGAGGAAAAGGAGCGGCTGTGCGCAGGGGGAGAGCTCCCGTGCCAGAGCCAGTTCACAAACCCCACCGCCTTAATTGCTGTTTGATACTTTGTACTAATTTCCTTGATTGTGCTGTGGAATCAAAACACGCCATGAAGACCTTTTTCCCCTCTAATAGAAGCTGTCAAAGTAAATAAATATTCATCCCCATCTGCCCCTCTGGAACGGAAGGAGAATGAATTGATGATTTCCCGAGCTCGGTAACCTCGTGCCCGGTGCTCTGCCAGTCGAGGGCTTTGTGTGGATCCTGCCTTTGTGGAACCCCGTTAACGCGAGTTTAAAAGTCAGGCAGGCGTGGGGCTCTAAATCAAATCTGGTTTCCAGATTGCGTCACGCGGCAAAAATCCCATCTGTTCCTCGACAGCGCGGTGTGGCGGGGTTCTCACACTCTCAGCTGCTCTCAGGCACCCCGGGCGCAGCCACATCCATGGGGACACCTGCACAGAGCCCCGTTCCTCTGCCCTGGGTCAGCCAGCACCCCTCGGAGCCCAGCCCTGGGGATTTACCCTGTTGGGGGATGAAGGGAAGCCCAGCCGGGCGAGGAGAGTGCGGATCTGCCTCAGATAATGGGGGCGGCCTCGTTTTTGCTGCTGTTCCTCAAGATTCAGGGTGCAGAGCAGCGAGATTCAGAGAGCACAGCCGCTCCTGGAGAGGCCCCGGGAGGAGGGGAGGACATCTGAAAATCCATCTGCCGTGCAAATCGAACTCCCCTTGGCCGCACACGCTCCACTGATGGAAACGTACGCCCCGCGCCGGGGTAATCACAAAGGTAAATGCCACTCGAGGGATTTTCTCTGCCCGTGACATTTGCAGAGGCTCGTTCTGCCTGCGGCTCTCGCGTCCCAGCGGGGCAGCCACGCCTGGAGGTTCTGCATATCCAAACTGCTAAAGCTTCCAGGAATTCCAGGGGGATGGAGGAGGGGGGGTCCCTGCAGATGAGCAAACATCGATGGAGCGCAGGACAAACCCACAGCATGAGGAGGAGGTGCAGGTTCCCAGGAAAGCCAGTTCCTCAGGTGTCCCAGGAACACCCCTGCCAGGTTCCCAGGAAAGCCAATTCCTCAGGTGTCCCAGGAACATCCCTGCCAGGTTCCCAGGAAAGCCAGTTCCTCAGGTGTCCCAGGAACATCCCTGCCAGGTTCCCAGGAGAGCCAATTCCTCAGGTGTCCCAGGAACACCCCTGCCAGGTTCCCAGGAAAGCCAATTCCTCAGATGTCCCAGGAACATCCCTGCCAAGCCCTGCTGTGAACCAAGGACTGCAAAATCAATGCAAAGCCCGGGAGCAAAAACTCCATCCTGAGCCCAACTTTGCAGCCAGACCTGCTGGGAAAAGTCAGGAGTGTCGGGTCTCTGAAAGCAGCGGTGTGGGGGATATATTCATATTTTATACCTCTATATTCTCACACCTACAGATCTCCAGAAAAGGAAAATCCATCTCATTCAGAACCAGGTGCTGGACATAAACTTATTACGATGAATGAAGCTACTTCATTCCCCTTCAGTGCCTGGAGGTGGAAAGCTCAGGCAATATTGCTTCTCGCTGGCACCAGAGCGCTCCATTTCTCCCCGAAGTTCTCAACAATAATTCATGTCTCTGCGGGGCATTGATCAGCCACTCTCCGAGATCCTATTCTTTTGTCTACGTCTTCTCTTGCACTCAGCTCCTAGGACCAGGTTTCTGGCAGGAAAGATAAAAACTATTTATTGTACTGACCTTTTTGATTAATGGGTGGAGCCGGGCATGAAATCATTTTTATCAGGTGAACATAATAACTCGCAGGACAACAAAAAGGGCATTTCAATTTTTTATCAAAACCTTCAGCGAGAGCACAATCCCCCAAGGTGAACTCTGGGGACAGCCCGAGTGGCCAGGAGTGAATAAATATCTCATAAGTTCGGTATGAGCTGCGAATTGGCTCATGAATCAGCGGGGAGCGTTTGAAGGAGCCGGGCGCTCCTTATCCTGCCTGGGGAGAGGGATTGCAGGGACCTGGGCTGGGAGGAGAGCGAGTCGGGCAAGCTCGGACACCTGGACTTTCTAAACAGCTCCGTTATCAACCTCACCTCCACCAGGATGCATGGTCTGAAATCACTGAGCCTAATTAAGTAGACATTAATTAGATCAGAGAGTCTGACTGTGAAATGTGATGGAGCCATTCCACTTTTTGCCACGCTGCTGCAGGTGCAACCTGCCTGCCCGAAGTTTGTCAGCAGCACAAACTCCCAGCAAAGTCACGGAACTGCTTCTGTGGCCCTGTGCCCTGGTCCTGGGATATTCCGTGATTCCATGGAAACCAAACCAAACCTGCACACACACGGCTGCACCCGGCAGGGACAGGCGTAAATACCTTTCTTTAGCGTATTTTGGGGGAAATGACCCAAGAAACGGGGAAACCGCTACAAACAGGCCCCCAGCAGCTGCTCCCATCAGCGGCCAGGATGGGTTTTGGTGAAGGGCTGCAGAGGGCACTCTGTCAGACGGGGTTTTGTTCGTTTTGTGCCCCCCAGCCCTCTCCAAACAGCGAGAGATGAGATGGAAAGGTGACCTAAAGCTGGGGCTTGGTGGGTGGTCTGCACACAGAGCGGGTGGGAACGTCCGCAGAGGGTTGGGAGTATCCCCCGGGGTTCAGAGCATCCCTGGGGGGTTCGGGGCATCCCCGGGGGGTTTGGAGCATCCCCGGGGGGGTTTGGAGCATCCCCGGGGGGGGTTGGAGCATCCCTGGGGGATTTGGAGCATCCCTGAGGGGGTTTGGGGCATCCCTGGGGGGTTCGGAGCATCCCTGGGGAGGTTTGGGGCATCCCCGGGGGGTTCGGAGCATCCCTGGGGAGGTTTGGGGCATCCCCGGGGAGGTTTGGGGCATCCCCGGGGGGTTCGGAGCATCCCTGGGGGGTTGGAGCATCCCCGGGGGGTTCGGAGCATCCCTGGGGGTGCTGGAGGTGCCGGGCTGGAGTTGCCTCCCCTCCCCGCCGCCTCCCGCCCCCCGAGGGCTCCCAGCCTCGCCCACTCGAGGGCATCATTGGGGCGCTCTGGCGCTCGCTGCTCCGTGCCCGTCTCCGCGCATCGTTCCAGCAAAGGCTCCCAGGCAACCGGCGAGGAGAGCTCGGCGGAGAGCAGCCGCAGCCTTTGAAGCCGGAGCCTCTGTTCTGGTTCCAGACAGATTTTGATTTAATGAGAGATGCCTGCCCTGCCAGGGAAGGGATTTCGTAATGAACCGAGCACCGCGGGTGTAAATAGAGCCCGGCTGCCGTGCGGGGCGAGGAGAGGACGGGCTGGAGTTTGGGGTGAGCCCAGCCAGGCTCAAGGCTGGGCCCAGCCGCCCCTCAGGCTTTGCCCTGGGCTGGAAGCCTCACTGGGGCTGCGAGGGTGGCAAAGACATGAACAGCCCGGGCACGGCTGGGAGATAAAACGTTTGTGTGAGCGGGGACAAACACGGGGCTTTCACTTCCACGGGGTTTATTCCTGAGCCAGCAGTGCCCATCTCCCCTCTCCAGAGCCTGGGATGCCCACAGCTTGTCAGGGAATTATTTAAAGGCTACAGAATTACAGAATTCTCTTGGAAGGACATTAAAGCCCATCTAATATCATCTCTAAGGTTATAAGTATTACCTGGTTATTCTGAGTTACTTTTTATTACTGCTGCAGTAACTCTAAATCCAGTCGGTGACATCAATTACGTTAATGAAGAACCCTCAATTTACTCATTGTCATTTAAGTAACACCCAGATAGCTCAGTTAAGGCATAAATACCTTTCTTTACGTATTTTGGGGGAAATGACACAAGAAACGGGGGAACCGCTGCACACAGGCCCCCAGCAGCCGCCCCCATCAGCTGCCAGCAGCCGGCTGGGAAGGAAACTCCTCTCCCCATTCCTCACTTCTCCTCACCCTCACTTTTGTGCAGCTGTAATTCTATCTGAACCAGCGGAAAACCCACCTCCTTTGTCTTTCAAGAAATATCCTCCAGTCCCTGCCCGTGGTGCTGAAACTCATCTTGAATCACAGCAGCAAGATGAACCCAGCGCGGCTTCCATTTCTGAGCAGAGCAGCGCTTGAGTGCCCTTCCTTTCACACCTGTTAGGCTGGAACAAGCCTTAAAAACATAAATAACCTTCCCCTCAGCATAATGAAAGACCTTATTACAGCCCGGGATTAATTTTTTCTAATCTATTTACAAGCAAAAAGGTCGAACTCAAATTTGACAGTGAGGAAGGGAGGCAGGACTCATTATCTCCAGAAAGACTCAAGAAAATGGATGAGCATAAACAGAAGATAGTTTTGGAGCTCCAATCCATGTCCTGGCTTCTAATTAAAAATTACCCAGCAAGGCACTGCCTCGCAAACTCCATTAGCTGCAGGAAAAATGAAATTCCTAATTGCCGAGCGAAAACATTTTGATGTCAACAACATTTTTTTTTTATTTTGAAAAGTCATCTTTACTGCTCAGACCCGCGTTCCGTTCCTTCTCCTTCTCCACGCAGCAGCTCTGCTTTATCCTTTCGTTAGCAAAGGACACGGGCACTGATGGAGCGGGGATTGTTCCCATTGAGGTGCCCTCCCCAGCCTCACCTTGCTGCCCAGGAACTCACCTCGTCCCCCCGGCTGCAGCTGAGACCGAGGAGAAGCTGGGCTGAGGACAATCCTTACCCAGCTCTGCTGCCACAGGTCTGGAGAGCAACCTCAGAGTGCCTGAACCACTCACAACCGCTCACTGCGGAGAAAAGGGGACAATTCCTGCAATTCCAGCGGCCGTTTCACCTGGATAGGGGGAAACTGTCCGGGATCAGCCGGGGTGAGGAGGAACCCGGAGAGGGGCAGAGGGAGGGAAGGGTTTGTAGCACATCCCGCCCCAGGTGTGGGCACAAAGGGCACTTCTGGCCGCCCAAATCTCAGCCCGGAGAGGGAGAGAGGGAGGGAAGGGTTGGCAGCACATCCTGCCCCAGGTGTGGGCACAAGGGGCACTTCTGGCCGCACAAAGCTCAGCCCGGAGGTTTGGGAAGGAAGGGTTGCAGCTCACCTCGCCTCATGTGGGCACCCACAATTGGCATTTCTGGCCGCACAAAGCTCAGCCCGGAGAGGGAGAGAGGGAGGGAAGGGTTGGCAGCACACCCTGCCCCAGATGAGCACCCACAGGGGCATTTCTGGCCGCACAAAGCTCAGAGCTCAGCCCGGAGGTTCGGGAAGGGCTCCGCTCCCCGCTCCGCAGGCGCTGCCGTTCCTGAGGCTGTGCCTCCCTCTCCAGGCAGCCCAGGAGCCGGCACTGCTGCTGGTTGTTCCATCCCACCCCATTTCCTCCCAAAATCCCGTCTGACCCTGCCCTCTGTCAGCTCCCTGTCCTCTCGCTGCCCCTGTAATTACCTGCTTTAATAATTACCATACTTGTGTTACTGGCGCTGGTGCTCCTGGAGTGGCTGACTGCTCTCCCCGGCCACCGGAGGAGCCAGTGGCCAGAGATCATTTGTGTTTATTCTCGGTTAACTGTATCCGTGCGTGTTTGCCGCGTTTAAGCGGGCACTGAATGTATTTATTTAACTCGGGGAAAAGGCTGCCGGGAGGTTTCTCTGTTTGTTTCCATCTTCACGAAGTGTAAATAATCCCGGGCTCATTAAGAGCCCTGCACAGAGCGCCGCTCCCATTAGCGCTGGAGCCGCTGCTGCCAGACCGGCCGTGACCTTATTCCTGCCGCAAGGATCCCATGGAATTACGGTGCCCAGCAAAGCACGGAATCGAGGGAGACGGGCAACAGAGTCCCGGAGCCGGCCCAGCGCACAGCTCTGGGCAATTCCTACCCTAAAAAACAGGCACTGCTGGTATTTTATGGGATATTCCTCACTGGGAGAGCAGAGGATGCGTTTCTACCTCAGAGTCTGAGAGCAACCTGGGGAACCAAATCCGTGTAAAATCCACTAGCTTTTCCTATTATTCTTATTTAAATACAAAGAGAGAAGGTTCCGTGTGCCTGAGATGCTGATTTTTCAGTGCCTTCTGCCTGAGAAGGGGAACAAACACCACGAAGGCAGAAACCCAAGTGCTCCAGCAGGGAGAACCCAGGGAATTCCATCCCCGCCCGGGCACAGCGGATCGCTCCTCTCCCCGTTCCTCCTCGAATCCACATTTCTGTGAGCACGGAGCTCTCGGGGCAGCCGAACCCACGAACCATCCCTTTGCCAGGCCATGGGCGCTCATTCCCAGGGAATTCAAGTACCTGGAGAAAGAGACGAGGAGTTCGGAACTCCAGGCCCCCGGCAGAAACGCTGGAGTTGGTTCTCAATGGCTCTTGAGACTCCTGAATGCCAGAGAAAGGAGGATTAAAGAAAAAAAGGAGTTTTATATGGCAGGCTAAATAAACAGGATTATTGACTCTGCCCGAACCGAGCAGGTTTCCTGCCTGGGGCAGGGAAGAAAAGGGAGGTGAGAGAAGCTTTCCTGCAGCTCAGGGAGTGGCACAAAGCCACAAATCGGAGCAGATTTCCAGCACAATCTGGGTTTTCGGGCACCGCACATCTCTGACCCCGCGGCCGGGGATGGGAGCGGGACTGCGGAGCCGGATTGATGGAATTACTGCGGAAAATGCACCTTTGAAAACTTCATCCCTGCTGCGGGCGTAATCAAGGGATAATTAGGATTTAGTGAAGCCTGCAACCTTTCTGCCCTGCTCTTTCTGTGCTCCTCATGAAAGGGAGAAGATGAGAGCGGCTCAGCTTGCAGCCCCTTCTCCTTTGTTTTTGTTATCCCCTTGCTGAGTGCTCCGTGCCTTCCCAGGCAGCCTCCAGATCCCTTCCACCTCCTCCCCCAGCTCGGGAAAACTTTGATTTCTCCCGGTTCTCGTTTGTCACTAACAGGATTATCAGTAGATGAGTCTCCGTAACTCTCCGAAAGCCTCTTCAAAAATCACTTTTAAATGATTTTATGAAGCCCTTATGAAACCCCTTCCCAAACTCCAGGCACCATTGCTGCGAACACGTCTGGAATTGCCTGTTATCGCTATTGATGTCTTCATTTCTTGAGTTCGCAGCTCATTTTCTGACCCTTGCAGGGTGTTTCAGCAATTTGGCTGCGTCCTCTGGATAATTATAATGAGCTACAGCCTCCCAAAGCCCCCCAGAAAATGTGATTCTGCTCATGCTGGCTTAATGTGACTACAGCAGTCCTCTTCTCCCTTGGGAATATTCACAAGTTGCGGAGGATTTTTTGCCAGAACGAGGGAGAAGAGGGAAAAGCAGCCGGTTGTCACTGTCCCCTCACCTGTGTCCCCTCCCTGCCTGGCACCCGGAGCCGGGGAAAGCCGCTCGCAGCCGCAGCCCCGGGCCCTGCAGTAACACATCTGCCCTTTATCGCCAATTAATTCCGCGTAAAGATCCCCGGGGGCTCTCAAACACCGAACGGGAAGTGGCTGTAAATGTGAATTATGAGACTTTTCCAAACCGGAGCGCTCCGTGCCCGCCGGGTGCTGCCGGGGCAGAGCCGGGGATTCGCTGAGCCCGGGTGGATTTGGTTCGCAGGGCCCTGGAAAACCCTTCTGCTGTCCCTCAGCCCTGGCCAGCTGTGACCCCTCACCCGGCACCACCGACCCTGACCCGTGCGATGTTTGCCCGAACACCCGCGAGGCACCAGCAGCCAATTAACGCGCGGTAATTAAGGCCGCTAATGCGGCGATTTGAGCGGGACCTTGGCGAAAAGGGCCCAAAGAGGCTCCCGTCACTCATGAACGCTGATAAAACACCCGAGCTCCTCGCTGAGGAGATGCCCACCAAGGCTGCTCGGGCAGATTGCTGCACGAGCCGTTTTAATTAGGGCAGGGCGGGGTACGCGGGGACAGGCAGGGAGGGGAGTCTGGGGTCAGGCAGTAAAAATTGGATTGGTACCAGAGATGAGAGGGTTTCCATCCTGCTCTCCAGCCAAATCCGGGTGGGAAAGGCCGGGGTGACACCACAAACAGCCCAGGACAAATCCAAGAGGACAAGGGGAGAGCTGCAGCTCGGAGGGACGGGAATGAACCGCTCAGGGGGGTTCAGGGAGGTTCCACCACCCCCCAAAACCAAGCACGGCCACCAGCAGCCGTGGTGGGCAAAGAGCTGCTCAGATCCTGCAGGAAAAGCCTTTGCAGGAGCTCTTGACATTTGCCTTTAAAAACCCCAGGGGGATGTGGGGGGAAAGGGAATCGGTGTCCCTGCAAACATTCCATGGGTGAGGGGATGGGCGTTCAGGACTTGGAGATGGCTCTGGATGTCTCCAGTGACTGAGGGGACCTGGACAAGGGGAGTCTAAAATGCAACGTCCTCTAGGGAGGGAGGGAAGGAAGAGAGGAAGGAAGAGAGGAAGGAAGAGAGGAAGGAAGAGAGGAAGGAAGAGAGGAAGGAAGAGAGGAGCTCAGCTGGGTGCAGTGGATGTTCCTGCACCTGCCAAGGCTCTTGGGAACCCTAAAATGACCCCAAAAGGAGCTGTTACCCCCCTGCTCACCCACCTTCTCCAGCAGGCTGCCAAAAACCTCCGAGGCATGAAGGGCTGAGGTTCCCTGAGTCTCACGTTCCCCGCTTTTGGACCCAGCCAGGCTTCCCCAACCAACACTGGATCACCAGAGAGGAACTTCTGAGGGAGCACCGACCTCCAGCTGCCGCCCGGGGCAGCTCTTACCCCGGGAATGGGTCTGCGGGCAGGAACTGCCCACGGAGAGGCGGTGCCCCTGCACAGCACCCCCAGAACGGGGCTGGTGCTCGTTCCCTCGCTCCTGAGCAAACGTTTCCCTTGTCCTTGAGATCTCCCCGTGAAATCTCCCCCTGGCTCCTGCAGGGAGCGGGCCTGACCTTTCCCACAGAATTAAGAGCCAATTTATTACATATTTAAAATTCGTAATGAGATCAGACGGGATAATGCTGAGATGACCCAGGATCAGCCCAAGACACGGGAGATAATTGTTTCCTTAATTGCCACGCCGGGATTGAATTCCCTTTGCCGTGTGCGTGCTCAGAGGAGAGAACCGGGGAGGTGCCAGCCCCACCTCTGTCCCCAGCCCATGAAATGGTGAATAAAGCCACCAACATGCTCCGTACACTGCTCTTTCTGCATTATTTATCAGCGGTTAAGGGACTGGGGCCGTTACAAACACCAGCAAGTGGGGGTGGCATTAATTTTAAAGAGTCCGTGACAGCTACCAGGCAGTTACAGGATTTATCATAAATAACTTACGGATCTGCTGAGTCCCCAAACCCGCACCAACAATTGATCACCGAATAAAAACATCCACGAGAAGTGCAACTGCAGGTTATTAACCTGAATGTGAAATCCTATCTAATGCTCCTAAGAAGGCCCAATTAAAGATAGAGAAGACCTAGCAGCCTGTTGCTGGAGTTCCAGGATAGGTGATCCAAACAATTAAAAGATAACATTAAAAAGAATAATATACCAAGGACCTCTCGCATTTACCGGGCTCCAGCCCGCACTGGCTGGCAGCCAAATGAAATGGAAGGAATTGCATCAATTCCCAGCTTTGAGAGGGGCTTGGAAGGCGCAGAGAAGCTCAGGGGGTGCTGGGGGATGGAGGAGCTGTGGGATGGCTCAGGGACCGCGGTGGGAGCTGACCGCATCCTCTGGGATGGGACACGGGAGATTGTGTCCCACAGCCACGTGGGTGAGTGTGCGGGAACGGGGATAACAGACCTGCGAGCTGAGAGCAAGGGAGGATTAACAGCAGGTGAGTTCAAGGGGGTGTGGGAGGTGAATCGGGGAAAAAAGCACTCGCACGACTCCCAGCAAAAACATCCCCAAGGCCCCTGGCTGGAAGTCCAGCTCCAGGAGAGGAAGATGGGATCCGAGCAGAAAACAAGGGCGGGGGTTGTAAAGAGAGCAGAAATCTGCTGTGAATCAGATAAGGAGCTGAGGTCCTCAGGTGGCGTTTCCTGCGCACAAAGAGGAAATGATCACTCTGGAGGAGGTCAGGACAGAGCTCTCAAAAATCCCCTGAGCACCAGAAACCGCTCGGGGCTCCCGGGGCACAGCTCTCAAAAACCCCCTGAGCACCAGAAACCACTCAGGGCTCCTCAGAGGGCAGAGCTCTCAAAACCCCCCTGAACCCCAGAAACTGCTCAGAACTCCGGGGGCACAGCTCTCAAAAACCCCCTGAACCCCAGAAACTGCTCAGAACTCCTAGGGCACAGCTCTCAAAAATCCACTGAACACCAGAAACCACTCAGAGCTCCTCAGAGGGCAGAGCTCTCAAAACCCCCCTGAACCCCAGAAACTGCTCAGAGCTCCCGGGGCACAGCTCTCAAAAACCCCCTGAACCCCAGAAACTGCTCAGAACTCCGGGGGCACAGCTCTCAAAAACCCCCTGAGCACCAGGAACCGCTCGGGGCTCCTAGGGCACAGCTCTCAAAAATCCACCAAGCACCAGAAACCGCTCAGGGCTCCCTCAGAGGGCAGAACCCCTGCCCAATATCCTGTCTGGTCAAGACGAAAAAAAATTATCTTCTCCCAACAGATCTGAGAACCTTTTACCCCAGAAACTCCCTGACCCCGGTTTCTGTCCCTCTGAACAAACCCTGTGACTCCACAGGGGCAGCTCCAGTCCTGCGAGGTGCGAGCCCCTTCCTTGATCCCACCGCATTATCAATAATTTCCATAGAAACTGGAAAGATTCCCTAAACCAACAGAGGCTCCCGTATTTCCAGCAATTATCTGAAGGTCTGATTTGCATTTTAAATGTCACCTGTATAAATTAACAGTGTTTGCTGCTCGCGCTGTCAGTGCCGTGAATCATCTGGTTCCTTTGTTTGCTGCGGAAAGCTCCGCACCAGAACATCCCCGGAGCCTCGCCGGGGCCGCCTCCTCTGGCGCAGGTGCCTGGCTGCTTCCCCAACATTCCCCTTTTCCCTGCACTCGCTGTGCGGTGAAACTCTCCCGGAGCCCCGCTCGGGGCCGTTCTCAGCTGCTGCTGCAGATTGCACAGCTGTTCTCTCCTGCGGGGATCCCGGCAAGCAACAGCAGCCCTCATTTCCAGCCCCGGTTTGCATTCCCCGCATTCATTTTTTAAAACTTTGAGTCATTTTTAGGTTATAAATGACTTTTTTTTCTCTCACACTAAGTTTCAAGGACAAACAGAACATCTCCACATTTCAGAAGTTTGAAATCCTCTTCAGTAAGGCAACCAGCAGCCTGGGCTCCCAGTGGGACCCTGGCAAACTGGGGGGCTCCCAGTTCAGGCTGGTGAGGCCAGCCCTGAATTCCATCCTTGTCCTCACCAAGGATCTGGACCCTGGGTCACACCCAGCAGGTCTGGCTGATGGACACCCCCAGTCCTCATTCCCTGAGCCTGGAAAACTCTCCCAAGATCATCCATCCAGCCTTTCCCCAGTCCCCACCTTTCCAAGCCCTTTCCACCCCCTCCTCTGCAGCATTTCCAGCACTCAGGTCAGTAAAAGGCTCTGAGCAAAATTCCCAAATTTAGGTGAGGAGAACCAGAGTCCAGCCCCGCCTGCCCGTGCCAGGTGGATGAGAACAGCAGCGGGGAGGGGCAGTTTCACAGCATCTCACTCCAAAAAGGCTTCATGGAAACAGCACCGTCCCTCAGAGGCAGGAGGAGCTGGAAGGGCAGGTCCTGACCACCTGCATCGTATTCTGATAATGACTTGTTAATCACAGCCCCCTGGTTCGCATTGTTTCATTGTAACAGCTCCCAATATTTTCTTCAGTTATTATCCCGATTTTTTCCATCCTTCAGCCAAATTCTGGCAGTTGAACCTGACTACACTTGGGATTGGAAACTGAACAGGAGCTGCTAAAATCACAATTCCTGCCTGGAAGTTAAAAACTGAGAGAAGAAAGACACCTGCCTTAAATATTCCCCAACCAAACCTTCAATTAAAAACCAGAAAAAAAGAGGCAGAAACATTGAAAACCCAGGAAACCTCCCCGGGAACTCTGAGCCTCAACACGGGAGACAAAACATTCCCAAAACCTGCAGCTCCATTTCCCATCTCCCTTGGACATCAGAGCCCCACAGGCTGATGTCCTTCAGCACAATTGTCCGGGAGAATTATTATTCTGGGGAAGTTCATGGAATTATTATTGTGTCCAAATTCCCAGTTCAGCTCCGAGATCAATCTGGGTGAACTAATTCCGTCTCCTCCATGATTAAATGCTTCATATTAATATAACCCTGAGCAGGCAAGTTCAAGCAGCCTGGCTCGCTTCCCTCCCCGGGAGTAATTAAATCCTGAGAATCACTTTGTGTCTCCTTGGCTTCCTCCGAATTTGTTGTTTTTCTAAAAAAGCTTTCCTGCGCCTCCTGTTGCCGTCTGTCCTAACGGGCAAAGCGTGGGCTGGGCTCTGCCTTGGAAAACCGTGGATTTACAGACTGAGCCAGCTGGGAAAGCTGGAGCAGCCCGGCAGAGGCACGGCTGGAGGGATTCACCCAGGACACAGCCAGAATCCAGGGAATCGCAGCTCCTTCCATTCACAACCAGAAATGTTCTCACACAGAGGGGGAAGCACAAAATGAGTTCCTCCAGCACGGAAACCTCCGAGCTGCTCCTGCAGAGAACTCCCTGAACTTCCATCCCAGTGAATCCCAGAGAGATCCCTGAGCAGAGGGAGGAGAGGCAGCAGCAGGAGCCTGCCTGGTCCTGGAAAACCCAGCAGAACCCTGTTTGATCCTAGAAAACCCAGCAGAGCCTGATTGATCCTCGAAAACCCAGCAGAACCTGCCTGGTCCTGGAAAACCCAGCAGAACCCTGTTTGATCCTAGAAAACCCAGCAGAGCCTGATTGATCCTCGAAAACCCAGCAGAACCTGCCTGGTCCTGGAAAACCCAGCAGAACCCTGTTTGATCCTAGAAAACCCAGCAGAGCCTGATTGATCCTCGAAAACCCAGCAGAACCTGCCTGGTCCTGGAAAACCCAGCAGAACCCTGTTTGATCCTAGAAAACCCAGCAGAGCCTGATTGATCCTCGAAAACCCAGCAGAACCTGCCTGGTCCTGGAAAACCCAGCAGAACCCTGTTTGATCCTAGAAAACCCAGCAGAGCCTGATTGATCCTCGAAAACCCAGCAGAACCTGCCTGGTCCTGGAAAACCCAGCAGAACCCTGTTTGATCCTAGAAAACCCAGCAGAGCCTGATTGATCCTCGAAAACCCAGCAGAACCTGCCTGGTCCTGGAAAACCCAGCAGAACCCTGTTTGATCCTAGAAAACCCAGCAGAGCCTGATTGATCCTCGAAAACCCAGCAGAACCTGCCTGGTCCTGGAAAACCCAGCAGAACCTGCCTGGTCCTGGAAAATNCCCAGCAGAGCCTGCCTGGTCCCGGAAAACCCAGCAGAGCCTGATTGATCCTGGAAAAGCCAGCAGAGCCTGCCTGGTCCCGGAAAACCCAGCAGAGCCTGATTGATCCCAGAAAACCCAGCAGAGCCTGCTTGATCCCAGAAAACCCAGCAGAGCCTTGTTTGATCCCATCCCTCCGGAACGCAGGAGGCAGCAGCGCTCCAGCCTCTGCTCCCAAAATAACGCTGGAGCAGGGAATCCAGAGGCAGGGAGGGGATGGATGCACCCTAACCAGCAATTCCCTCCAAAGGGGTTTTTCTCCAGCTCCTCTGGGGTTGAGCCTGGGTCCCTCTGGAGCTGCCCCAGGCCTCCCGGTCAGGGAGATTTTTTCTATGGGAACAGGTAGAGGGTGCGTGAGGCTGGGGATTTTAACAGCAGTAACACCACAAAATGCCTGGAACAAATGGCTTTGCTGCTGCTGCGTTCGTTATGCAGGCAGAGCCGTCCCTAATTAGAGAATCGGGGATTTCTTGGCTCACGCCGAGCGATCCAGAAGAAAGAGCCTCGTTATTGATGGGACAGACCCCACAAAGCGGCGGAGCAGAGTTTAATAAAGCAGAGAAGTATCAAAGAGAGAAAGGTTTTAATTCTTAATAAGCAGATCCATGGGTTTCATTAACCGGCGTTCAAAGGGGTTTTTTTAAGGGTTGCTTTTATTACCTAATTAATTAAAGCCTGACCAATAAGATAGATTAATCCAATGGAATTGCATCTTGTATTAATAGCAATACTAATTAATCACCGAGCTGAAGCATTCCTCTGCACGGAGGAGAAATCATTCCGGGGAAAGTTAGGGGGAAAGCTGGAAAAGAAGGGGGAAGGATGGGCTGGGCGTGGTTTTCTCCTCCAAAACGTGATTCTGATGATCATGGCCGGTCCAGCTGACAAAGTGCAGGAATAAAAGTAAAATACTCAATCTTGCGTTTTTAATGGCATTTCTGAGGTTTTAAATGGACTTTCTAAAGCCCTTTCATGGAGCCATCCCTGCCCAGCTCCACATTCCCGGGATGAGGAGGCCGTGGATGAACCAGGACTGAACACGGGATCATCCCAAACCCTCTGTGACCTCCCTTCCCCCACCAACAGCTGGAATTCCAGGGAACCTCACCTCTGACATCAAACCTCCTTTCCTCCTCCTTATCACACATTCCCAGCCAGGAAAAAAAGGGAAAAAGAAAAAAAAAAAGAAAGGAAAAAAAAGAAGGAAAAGGGAAGAGAAACTAAGTGAGGAAAGATGGGAAGAAGGGAGGAAAAAGAAGGAAAATAAAGCAAAGAAAAAAGAAAAAAAAAGAGGGAAAAACCCAAGCAACCCCAACTCTGTTGAATCTGATTTTTCTGCCACCAAACTCTGGATAATTTTCCTTCCTCCTCTCCAGCAGCTCCCCCAGACACTGGCTCTGCTGTGGTGTATCCGGGTACTTGGCTGCAGGGAGGAAGCAAAAAGAAAAGAGAGGGAATCATTTGCACAGAAATATTAAAAAAAGAGAATCCGCAGCTCCCACATAATTTGTTTTCTCATTAAGCAGTGTCTGCGAGCACAGGGATATTTGATCTATTAAAAATGCTTATTTAAATACTCCTTCTAGGGTGAATCTTCCCTCCTGAAGGCTTCTCTAAAAAATCCATCTCCTCTGGAGCGGGGCAGGGGAAAAATCTGTATTTTTTTCACGCCGGAGTTTTGTATTCCGTGTGGAGTTAACCAAACCCAGCTCCGTGGCAGAGCCACCCTGGTGCCACCGCTGTCCCCCCACGCCCAGGGTGATCCATGGGGCTTTCCAGGAGCGCTGGCAATGACTTAGCCCAAATGAACGTCATGAATAATTAACAGCATGGAGATTGCCATTATTGGAAAGCCTCTGGGCCTTACCCAGTGAGTAATTTCAATTATTTAAAAGTATTAATAAACTGAAATATTCTTTTTTTTCCCCCCCCCCGTTTAATTTGTCTGGGAACCTGCTTTTCAGTAAAATTGTTCCAAACCAGTGGTCTCTCATGAGTGTGGGGACAGACGAGGTCCCAGAGAGGATTTTTGGGATCTTTTATGTGAATAAACCATCCAAGGGGTGCTCAGTGACACCAAACCCCTCCCCAGAAGCAGCTCCCCGCCAGGATAAAGGTGAACACCGCTGGGAATGGGCAATGTCATCTCCCCTTTCGCACTCGGGGTCTCCGCAGCTCCCCGGGCAGGGACAATCCCGCATTTCCCAGGAAAATGGGAAAATCCGCAGTTGGGAGTGAGCGCTCGGCTGCCCCGGCACAGCCGAGGCTCGAACCGCGGCACACGGGAGGGCTCTGCTGGAGCCAACCGGAGCTGCAGCCCCGCACGCCTCTGTCCTCCGCTCTAAAACAGAGTTCATCTCCTGCGTTTCACCCCAAAAAAGGGACTTCGCGCACACACTTTTGGGGTTTAAATCTCGTGTCACAAACGGTCTCGCTCGCTCCAGTCTCCCAGGAAAGCAGCAAGGGCAGAGCGGCTGTTTCGGAGGAATTTTCTTAAATGTGGGCTGGAAAAGCTGCGATCAAAGCCCTCAGTCCCACTCCAGAGCTGGCCGACCCTCGGGAGCAGATAAGGCAGCAGGACAAGATAAGAGTGGCAGTGAACAGCGGCTCAGGGCAGGGACTGCCCGGGTAAATGTGCAACCACAGGGAAAACATCACAGCTTGCCCCAAAATCAGCGTTTCAGCCCCTTCACACTCACCTGAGAACTGACATTTAGCAGTCTGAATGCAGCAAAAATAACAAAAGGCAAAGATCTCATCGCAAAAACCCAGAGGGACTTGAAAATCTCTGCAAAATTTCCATCTCGGACAGGATGTGCAGCAGACGTTTCCTTGGAATGTGGGGTTTGATCCAGACTGGCACAGCCGACGTCCTGTCAGCTCCAGCAGCCCTGGAACCACGGCTACAGACCAGGAAACGCCACGGGAGGGAGAAAACAAACCCGGGAGGGAGAAAACAAACCCAGGAGGGAGGAAAGAGCAGCAAAGAAGCGATAAATCACAGTGCTGGTCAGAGCTCATCTGCACCTTCCTGTTCCCTAACCCAGCATGATTCCCAGGCGGTTATCCAGGGGCTGGAGAGCCCAGCAAGGCTCCTGGTGCAGAATTCCCAGCTCCTCCAGGTTTTTCACGGCCTGATTGGACAAAGCAGGGTTGGGAATCCCAGCAGGGAGGTCAGGAGCTGCTCAGCAGGCTGGTGCTGCCACACTGACCCCACATCAATCCCTGCTGCCCCTAAATCCTCCTGGAGAGAAAGGGAAGGGGGGACGGGGCAGAAGAGAGAGCCCTGATGTTTGGGGTGGGTGGGTTTGTTCTCCTGCAGGAAGGAGCCATCCCAGCTCTGACCAGAAGGTGCAGGGAGATCCCCTGCAAGCCTCAAAAGAACTTTTCTCCCAGACAAACACACATCGCAGCAGTCAAACACACCATTGTTTAATGCGGATCTGCAAAACGCAAGCCAAGTGTTGAAAATTCCGGACATTTCACGAAAGCACATTTGGTCCTCTCCCCAGTTTCCCGTCCTCAGTTAAATACTCGGTGGATAAATAACAACGAAGCGTACATGGCACTTGGAGTTAGGAGAACTGGGTATTGCACATGATACCGAGAAATACAGAGTCTGCTTCAGCGAGTGGCTCCAGCACTGATATCAGTTCCATTTTGATGCCGTTGATTGATAAAAAATTCTCATTTTACTGCATAACAGGAGCCCTGTCCTTGAAGAGTCAAAATGTATCCCAGCAGTTTCAGAACAAAGAGGAAGAAAAGTCGGCTCCTGAAGGAACAGAGTCTGTTACCCCCAGCCTCCTTGAGGAGAAAGGGCATTTCTGTGGGAAGGTGACTGTCACATCACCCGGCAAGGGAAATTCCAGAGCAATCCCCCAGGGAAGCTGACCCTGTAGGGCTGGGAGGCTGCAATTCCTGGCTGGGCTGCTCCTGTTCTCAGCCACCTTCCACTAATCCCGGCAATCACAAAGAAAACACGATGGCAGAACTGCTCTGCAGCTTCCTCACAGCCGTGGAATTCCCTCTGGAACGGATTCTGGGCACAATCCTGGGCTGGCACAGGAGCTCAGAAGGCACAAACAGAGGCAGTGGCCAGTGTCACATCCAGGGAGCTCAAACGGGGGTCAGGGACAAACCAGGGCCAGGAGAAGCCACCACCACACCTAGGGCATGTCTGTCCTGGTGTCCTGTCCTTCCTGGTGCCCTGCCCATCCCAGAAACCCAGAACCCTGTCCCAGACCCCTGGGGCTGCTGGGTGGGCAAAGCCCCTCCTGCCCGTGTCCCTCTCCTGCCCGTGTCCCTCTCCTGCCCGTGTCCCTCTCCTGTCCTTGTCCCTCTCCTGCCCCTGTCCCTCTCCTGCCTCACCCCGCGCAGGCCGGAGCAGGGGCTGGGAAGCACAGCCTGATCTCCCTGGCTCACCCCACCTGGAATTCCCGTTTTCCTGTGGAACGGGCAACTCAGACACTCCAATAATCCATTTGCAAAGCCAATTCTACAGGAGCTGGAACTGCCAGCTGCCTCAGACACCAAGGCAACTCATTCCATTGCAATAATTTGGGAAATTCTAACCCATTTCCCTCTCCCCCCTCCAGCCCTTCACCCCTTCAAACACACACAGACTAAGAAGACTTGATGATTTTTTTTTTGCCTGAACACAAGATTCAACTACCATGGAACAGAAGATTCTACAACAAAGTCCCTGAGGTGCATCTGAACATTAAAAGATTGCAACAATAACCTCTCTGGCACAAACTTCGTATTTATTAGAAATGTTTCGAGTTGCAACACGTGGTTTACGAAAACCAATGTTGTTGTGAGAAGGTGAAAATACAGCAGGTCAAGCCACCCTTGCATTTAAGCCTCAATTTAAAAATCATTAACCCAAAAACAACATTCTACTACTTCAACTGTAGTCAGACGTATATAAGCAATGGGGAATCACTGGAAAAAAAACAACCCAAGAACTTGGTATATTTAAAATTGTTTTGGCCACAGTTTGTTGTCATCCCTCAAGCCCTTAACTGCTTTCTTCCTGAAAGTTCACAGATATTCTTTCAAAATTAAAAAAAAAAGAAAAAACAAAAAAATCTCTTTGTAAGTGACTTTGGGTTCCGCTGTATTTTGCAGCCAGCTCACCAGAAATACTTTTCCATCCTCCCAAGGAAGCTCAGTTTTCCCTGCTAGTGAAGAGAACTTAAGGCACTAACACATGGATCCTGTCAGGAATGTGAAATCGCTTGTTCTGCACGTCCTGGGACACCAGTCCTTAGCAGCGTCTCCTGAAAAGGCACTGAAACGCGGCAGACACGGAAACTTTGGGAACTTCTGCCTGAGTGGCTTCGCAATTCCCCCTTCCCTCCCCCTTCCCTTCCCAAAGGCACCTGGATTGCTCTGATCCCTGGTCTCTGCACAGCCCCGCGAGTTTGGGACATCAGACTCCAGCAGCGGCTTCTCCCCCACCAGGAGCTCTCTCTCCCAGAGCACACAGAGCAGTTCTGTTTCGGCAAACCCCGAGGGTTCCTACCTGAGTAGACCTTTAGGTTGTGTATTGCTAGTCAGAAAATTCAGTAATTCAGCTTGGTGTAAGAAATTGCACTTCCCCACTCCTTCGGCGAGCCCGAGATGGTTCCAGATCAAACACCAGCCCCTGCTTGGAGGGGCGCTGGTGACACGGCCACAAGGAGGTAGCTACGTGGCACAGGCCAGTTGGCTTCTTTTGCTCTTCAAACAGATTCAGCCTTCATTTGCAACGTTTTTCAGAGGAAGTCTTGAAAGCAGAGCTCTGTCCAGGGGCACAGGAGGCTGCCCCGGCTGCGGGGACTGAGCTCCATCTCCGTGCTCAGGGCTGGCGGGAGGCCCAGGGCACTCCTGGGGGACTCCTGGGGGACTCCCGGGGGGCTCAGCCCGTGCAGGGAGCAGCTGGAGGGGGAGGAATGTCTGCAGAGGGATCCCAGGCTCCTCCAGAGCTCCCCTGGAGAGCCCCTCAGATCAGCCCCACCATTCTGTCGATCTGTCTCATGTAGTTGCTCTTCAGGGGCAGCAGGTACCTCCTCTCATCAGGGACTCTGTTACACTGGGAAGGAAATTTAAATGTTTTTAAAAACCCAAATCCAAACCCCGGCAACACCATCCCCTCTGCAATCCTTTCAGACTTCCTCCCAGCACAGAAAATTGTACCAAATAACACTTTTCCCCCGACTTTCCCTCATTCTTTGCAGACTTCCAGCACCAATCCCATAAATGAGCAGCGCGTGTTTCCTTGGTGCGGGCTGCAGCTTCCAAACACACAGCACAGCTTGTTGTGCAACTGAGATTTCCCTCACTATGACAACTGTGAACGTTTAAAAGAATGCTCTTTTCCTGGAGCTTTGGGGGAAGGAACCACATGAGGACCTACCAGCAGACTGAAAAATATTGTCCTGTAGCTGCTCTAGTGGCAGGAGCCCCTGCCCCTGGGGCTGGGATGAGATGGTCTCTAAGGTCGTTTCAACTCAAACCTTTCTGTGATTCTGTGATTAAAGCCAGATCTGTTCTGGTTGGTGATGGGCACTGGGGCCACAGCTCTGGGCTCAGCTGAGGCCCTGCTAGGAAAGGTCCCCTTTATACCCCAAAACCACACTGAGGAGGACAAATGTTTAAATGACCCTCTGCTTCTCCTTTTCCCCTGACAGCTGCACTGGAGAGTTTTAAAGGCAACAAAAAGGGAAAAATAATTGGAAGTTAATCAACAAAGAACAAAAGAATTGCTGCAAAACACTTCCAAGGGGACAGGCTTCACCTTCACCACAACCCCTCACAGGATCCTGTTTTTGCTGCTGCTGAAGCACTTTTCAGGGAGCTTCTCAGATATTCAACATTTCTAAGGAAATACCCCCAGTGCCACTTCCCAGGGGCTCTCCCAGCCCTCCCTGCCCCGTCTCCCCCCCAGGCAGGAGCAGCCCGGCCCCCCTTACATTGGAGCTGAAGTTGTTTGCCCTCAGCTCGCTGGGTTTGGCTCTGTCGGCGCCCTCCTCTCCGGGGAGGATGTCCTCCCACAGCGAGCTCCGGAAGCGCTCGTCCACGGACACCACGTGGCCCTCGGTAGTGAACATGAACTTATTCCCGGATTTGTGCACGGGGTTCTCCTCGTCAAACAACTGAACAAGAGACAGGAGAGACAGTCAGTGCAACATCCTGCACCTCCCAGCACCAAGGAGCTGCGAACGGGTACTCACACCTTGAGGGATGACACAAAAATACCTTTTAGTGCTAAATAATGCTGCAGCAAATGGAAATAAATATCTTAATGCAAGGGATTGAGCTGGGCAGTGAAAGGAGGAGAGCAGAAGGAAAACTTCCCACAAAACTTGAAGTGCCCTTTATTTTTCTAAGCTGCCCTGGGAGGCATTTCGAGGCTGGCATCCACTCAGCCACAGATTTATTTGGTTTTCTGCACCACGGGAGATTGAGAGCAGGGGCTTAGGCAATGTCAGCCCCAGTGCTTTCTCCTGTGCCTGCCAGGGCCCCGTGGGGAGAAGGCAGAGGCTGCTCCAGGCAGCAATGAGCTCGGGGCTGAGCAGCTCCTCCAGCCCTGCTCCCTCTCCTTCCCAGGCTCTTCCCAAAGAGCTGCAGCTCCCCAGGCTCGGGAGCCACGCCTGGGCAGCTGCTCCCCCTCTGAGACTGGGGTGAGGTCAAGGAAGAGCAGCACAGCCTGAAACCCCCCCCACACAAACCCCAGAGCCCAACCCAACCTAATTACGAAGTAATCATTAATAATTAACAATCAATGCCCTCCCGCCTCCTCCCCTGCCGTGTTTGTGCCCAGGGAGCAGCACACACGTACCAGGTACAGGTATTTGCAGGTCTCACTGAGGAAGAAGCTCTCCATCCGATCCTCCTTCGTCTTCTCCACCACGTGGTGCAACGTGGCGTAGCCACACCTGCAACGTTGAACACGGTTTGGGTTGAATTCCCAGGCATTCTGCTCTCCAGGTGCTCCCCAGATATTCCC
>VYZT01043770.1:6248-43695 GCA_013400735.1 Pomatostomus ruficeps | reverse complement strand
GTGTGCATTTTACAGCAGATGCTAGAGCTGCACTGCATACCAGTCCTCTGAGTACTGGCACAGAATCAGGCATCAATTTGAAAGTAAAAAATGTTTGTTTCTAATACTAGTCTAATATGATTTATTAAATACAGCAGATGAATATAGAAAATTAAAGTTACGAGGATATGAAAGGTTATTTATGAAATACAGAGTAATGAGAATACATCACACAAATTAATCTGATCATAAAAGAAAAGCTCAGCACACATACTAATTGCTGTTAGTAAACTGTGATGACCTGTGGTCCCCTCAATCTGGGAGGTATTTTCAATGTAAGAGGAAATAAATTGGGCCTGACTATGTTTTCAGTTACATGTGTGCAAAGCAGGAAACAGTCCATTAAAAATGATGAGGCAAAATGAGCAGTGGTTTGAGATCGGAACACAATCCCTGAAGTGTTTTGCTATATCTTAATCAGTCTTTATAAGAGATAAGTGTTAAAAGGATCCCTCTTGAATAATATTATCCTTCATTTCTTCTCCTGCATTGGAGTTACTTCAGATGTTATCAAGCACCAATAGGGGTGTAAAAAAAATGTATCTGCAGGCCTGCACCTATAGGAGATATTGCATAAATATAGAACATAAACCTGACAAAAGCTTAAAGTATAACAGAAAGACAATGATATTCAGAAAAAAATAAATATCTCTGATTTAGGGACAGGTATACTAAAACTATACTTGGATAAAAATATAGACCCATCTTTTTCAAATAGAATAAAAATACTTTAAATCTTAAAGACAGATTATTCCACCTCTCTACTGTGAACTGAGGATAGTAATCATCTTTGGCTCCAGCAGAAAACTTCTGCCTGAATGAAGGGTGACAAATGCCCCTAGGTTAGAACTTGCCTTTCTAAATGTTCACTAGTAGAGCATAGGAGTTCCTTTGACTTCAAACAAAGATGCTTCTGGCACACGTACAAGGCTGTCCCCTTCAGGAAAGCTTTTCAGATGACAATTGGTTTCTTTGGCAATGAGCACACAGATAGGTTAATGTATCTGATACATGCCTTTTAAATATCAAGCAATGCACTGTTTTCTTGAAATATAAAAAAATGGTTGTCTGAGAAACAGGTGGATGATCAGACATCATTGCTCAAATGTGAAATATCTTCATAATTTGGCTCCAAAACTGGCAAGAGTCTCCAACTCACAATAATGTAAAATGTTTTGAGGACAATTATCTTGTCAAATTTGTCATTCTTTTTAGCTAAAACTTCATCAAAAATCTTGTCTTTAAACTTAAACTGTATTTTATGGTAAGCTTTTATGGAGGGAGATGCACCTTAAACTGTATGTAAAAGAGCTTCTTGATAGACAATGAACTCTCCTCTACACAACCTAAAGTGCATCAGAAAACTCCAACCTAGAATGGACATTGTGTCATTACTAGTACTAAGCAGTGAAACACATAGTGCAGCATAAACACAAGAAAGCAACATGTCTCTTCCTCAACTCTTTCCGGGTTGTAAATTGTGAATGAAAAGAAAATTGCTGGTTTCCTTACTATTAAGCTTCCACATTAAATATAGACATTGATTATGAAATAATTTAAATGATAAAACAGGATATTATATTATGTCTTACTAAAATCTGTTTAGCACTGCTCAAATCTAGTTTGCCAAGTAATCTGCTCATATATGAATATCTGATGTACTATGGACTCTGTAGAGGCTTTACCTGGGAGAAGGTATAACAAACTTTCCAGGCTTTGATTACTTGTTAACAAGTGGCTTTTAGAACAGATATTGATGGAGGTGATGAGAGCTTAAATATAGATGTTTCCAAATACATAAAAATGATCCAGTAGTCTGGAGATCCCCCATAACTACAGAAATATTTGAAAAGCACAGTGAGATGTTTGCCAAAGATTTAGACATTGACAAATAGTCTCCTTTGAGCATGTCAGCTCGCTGCCATTCAGCCATTCATCCAAACCACTGGGAAATGGGGACTGTTCACAAGCACTGGGGGCAATGGAACTGTCAGACTCGTTTGGTCACTTTCAGAATGAGATCATGTGGTTTGATCTCATTCAAAATATGACTATTTTTGGTTTGGGTGTGACTTGAGGTTTGAAGGACAGGAAATTTGGAAAAATAAAGAGGGTGGAGGAGCAGAAACCAGGAATTTTGAAGTAGAATCAGAGAAAGACAAAACAATCAGCACAGATACCTGCATGTTGGTCTCTACTTGCTGAATGAAAAGTAAGTCTGAAACAATCAAAAGAAATAATGCTTTTATGTTAATGCATTCCTAATGCATTCCTTATACATAATGCTTGCTCCTCAGGATCATTTGGTGCCCTGCTTAGAACATGTCATCATCTAGGCCTTATCAATGCCACCTCCCAGCCACAATTGCCTTTATAGCTACTGTTGTGTTTACAGCATAGATATTGCATAGACCAACACCTGGAGCTTCTCTGGCTTCTGTAGTTGCATCCTGTCTTTCAAGAACATAAAATGAGGTTTTAAATGTCCTCACGTACTCACAGAAGTGCATCTATGCCAAAATTTGGAGGCAGTATAATGTCCACTTAATTTTTAAGAATTACACTGGTCTTGCTGTGGGCAGGTTTATTTTACTGTATGGTCTAAGAGTGGAGTCTTTTAGCTCTGGGGCTCATATCATTGGACTGTAATTAAGCAGGTGTTTGTAGATGTGCCACCAAAGCAGGAATTGGTCTTTGTGTAATTGAGAGAAACTCCATGAGTCAGGCACTCTAGGTAAGATCTAACCAACCAGAATGAGTCATTAGTTTTTTGTGATGATAGGTAAGAGCATAAAAGAAGGGGGGAAAAAGCAGAAGAAAAGAAAGTAAGGTTCTAAGGATGATTAAGTTGTTTTAGTGCTTTGATGGTCATCTTTAAAATCAGATTATTAAGAAATCATATAAGTTGAGGGGGATTTGGTCTGATTTGAAATTTCTTTCCATAAACAAATATCCTTATTTTATGGCCAGGTGTTTGGCAGTACATCCACTGAGGGAAAAGTCAAGGAGTTGGCTAATTCATGTTCTGTGGTGTTACACATTATTTTGACAGTCCTAGGAGGTGTTCTGGTTCCTTGTGTTTTCTGTGCTTCAGCTATTGCTGACAACCTGTGGTGGAAGGATTGGTGCAAATCCATTGCTCCACAGATGGCAGCTGACACAGGGGTCCCCCACATTGAGAGGCATTGACGCAATTGCTTCTATGAACCACTGTTCATCAGATAATGTTGTGCCTCTCTCTTGCCAGCCCTTCTCCATCACTCAGCAGCTAACTGTGGCTGAATAACAACAGGTAGGAAAAAGCAAAAGGTCACCAGGAATACTGAGTATCATTGATAGGCATATCCCTAAGTATTATTGCATATTTAATTGGCAGACAGTCCTTTCCTTCCTGCACAGTTACGTGCTAAGGAATGTGCTTCTCCAGTGCTCCACTGCAGAGCTACAGTTTGACCTGCTCCATGACGTGTTTGGGCTGGAACAGAAATGAGAAATGAAATGTCAAAATAATATCTGCATTTATGGCTTGAACACACCCAAAGCCTGCAGGTCTGTGGATAAGGTAAAAGCCAAAGAGAATGTTTTTGTTTTTCTAGGGGTTCCTGTAACTGACTGCTGAGGCTCTTGGGGGTGAGTGCAGTAGGCATGGAGCAGGATCCACCATGCCAGTCCACCCTGCTCTCTGTGGTGAGCTAGGCACAGCTCTTAGGTTTTCACCATCACCTACTACGGACTGCTGTGGTTTTGGTGAAGTCATATAACCTTCCCATGTACTGACAGTAATACAGATCAATTAATAGAGATAACTTCGCACCTGTTGGCAAACTGTCATTTAAGTAGAGTGGGGAGATGGAGAGATTTCCATTGACCTGTTTTTAGGAGCTGCTTCGCCCTTTTTCCAAAGAAGTTACACCTTGTCATTGATAAATGATGTTCTGTACGTCCCAGAATTAATTATTTAAATTCCATTAGCTTAATAATAGTACACAATAACTCTGCCTGCACACCATTTTAGGTTTTCTTCTTTTTATTAAATTGGTGTTTTGATTGATTTCAGTTATTTTAACACAGAGTAAAAGTGGGTCTTAGGCCAGGATCTTGAAAAAACCTTCACATCCTTTATAAACTCAGGGTAATATTTTGTATTGAGGGTGAATATCCATAACAATCCACTGCTAAAAAGGAAGGATCCCACTTGCTCTTCCCTTCTCTTCCAATGAACCCTCTTTCCTGCAGTGGTCTACAGTCACTTACTTTGCTTTGACCCTAACAATCTTCTCATCTTTGAAAAGCCAGTTCTGTTCACCAGGCAAACTGATAAATCATTTAACTATTGTTTTTTCTGATGGCTTTCTTTAGGTGGGTTAGTTTTCTACAAGTGTGGAAATCCAGGAGATAAGGGGCTAATATGTATGACTTAGACACCAATAGCCAGATGCTTGTGGAGCCAGACAAGAATTGTTGGCAATAACCAAGGGTTGTTGATAAAAATACACTGTGGAAAAGAATAAGTTGTGGCAGGAGAAGGGGATAATGTGGAGGTAGGGCAGCACTTTTCTGGGACAAACATTCTTGTTCTAGTTCCTAGAGGTAAGTGCAACACAGTACAGTGCAACCACAGGAATAAGACCAAGAAGTGGGCATGGATTGTAGAGGGAGATCAAAACCACCCAAGACGGCTGAAGCCCCCCAACCCTAGAAGAGCAGACTGTATATGACAACTATTTTGCATAGAAGGTGAGAGACTTACATCCAGGGTGGGAAAACATATCTATTTTCTTTCCTTCCTTCCTTCCTTCCTTCCTTCCTTCCTTCCTTCCTTCCTTCCTTCCTTCCTTCCTTCCTTCCCCTTTACCTAAACCCCACTGCCATGTGCTTATATATAGTAGGTCACTAACATACCAATTTCCATTCCAAATGTGTAATTTACTAATAAAACTTTGTAAGCTAAGAAGAGTAGAGCCTCCGACTTTTGTCATTGCTTTCACCCACGAGCATCTTGGGTGCTCCCTTACACTTAAGGGTGGGACATCACAGTAAGGTCAGGTTTTGATCAGGTTAATGAGCTGATTTATAGAGGGTCTCTTATTGGCTGGGATAGATCTGGATAGGCAGCTGGAAGGTGCAGTTCAGGTGTGGGGAAGGTGGGTAAACAGGGCTGACCTGGATCTCTCTCATTGGGCTGTGCCAAACTGTTTGCACATGTTGGTCACAGTGTGTATGGCTTCATAATTACTTCCCAAAATTCATTCCCATGAATACCAGTAGGAGTCAAGTCAGCTTGACAATGGGATCTGAATATTTTCAGGATGTAGATAATCACTGCTCGGTGTAATCTTAGCAAATTCTTTGCTAGTTATTATAATTTGCAAATACTTGAAAAAGCAAGATAAATAGACATTGGCAGAAACAGTCATCTAGGCTCAAGCACAGGGCTGAATCAAAACCCAAAGAGAACCAGGGGTGTTCTAGGCTGAAATGAGGACTTTAACAAGAAAAATCACACTTTCTTGGTTGTCTTGGTGAAAAGTCTGGTGTAGACAATCAGGTAAACAGCTCACACACCAAATTCTGCATTTCTATAGATTCTCTATCCTGACTTTTTTTTAGAATCTAGAATTGATCCCATGCATTTTGCATGGTTGGATATTGTATTTAGGGGACTCACTACATGAAAGTTCTGAAATGTAAGTTAGAAAAAAGGAAGCATGTTTCTCTCCCCTTCACTGTTATAATTTCCCATGAGTTTATCTTTACTTATTCCTGAGCAAATGGTACATTTCTTCCCACAAAATGATAGCCAAATCGTATTTGCTTGGCACTTCAGAAGTTTCCAAGTTACCATATTAGGTTTAATAACAGTTTATGTTTAAATTCATACTGAAAATATCTGTGCTGTGCAATGTCTGATGTTGAAGCAAGACCTACCCTAAGGCTGGGATCTGTCTTGTTTGAATATTATTGATACAGCTATTAACACAACTGACTATGGGATTCCTTCACCAACTACTCCCTGGCTCTCCTAATGGGCTTATCTTCTCTTTATGCCATAATAGCATTTCCTATGGTGGGTTCACTCCTCAGGCTTTTCTGAGAGACCTTTTTTCCAGTCCTGGTCTTAAAAAAAATATCATTGGTAGTAAAAAAATTCCTAGGTGGCCTCATTTGCTCAATTCAAGTGCATTAAACATGATATACGGAGCTCTGTGCAGAATGTATCAAAGCTGATTTCTGAACAGATTAATGTCCCAGCTGGGGTACTTGGATGAAAAGTGGATCTGACTACCAGCCTGCTCAGCCACTGCTGTGGGAGCATGAGCCTGCACAGCCTTTCGAGGTGTGATACAGTACAGCTTGTTTAGGTACAGCTTATCTACCTCTGTAGACTGCCCTCTTGAATTGTAAATACACCTCCGTGGATGCATACCTGAACTTGAGCAGCTTAAAACAAAATACAGCAAAAAACCCAAACAGAGAAACCAGAATCTTAGGGTCTGCAGCTTGGTGAATGAGATGAAAAATATCAGCACCTACTTCAAAAAACCATATTCATTAGGTATTGCTGGAAACCTGTTACACAGCACTAGTTTGATAACCCTATTTTGTTTTCAGGAGTGACATAACAAACCTCCTTCTACTTGTATAACATCTAATTACAGTACAAAGATAAATGAGAGTGGTTTAATTTTTTAATTAAAAACTCCCTACAAATACAGTAATTTTTTCAGGTATGACCAAAAAAGGCAAAACATGTTGTTTTTACAATTTGCAGTCTTATTGGAGTAATTAATTTTGAAAATAAGAAGGTCCATTAGGGGAAGGGTATACACTACTGTATTGCTCATCTTGTAACATAAACAGAGAGCTTATTTGTCAAAGTCAAGAAATAGTTCTTTTAGGAGACATTTTCAGGTAGATGAATCATTTATTTGCTTTTGTCAGTAATTTTAGATTAGGGTCCAGATCTTTTCAAAAACACACACTTAATTTCTGCTATCCCTGCTGCAGTTCTAAAGCTGATGACATTAAGGATGTGTTGAACTGTGTTCAGATAGCTTCAGCCTGGCCAAGAGTTTTGCAGCAGGAATGCTGAGGCTTAGTATAAATGCATTAACCTGTGTTGTATCCCATATCTCACTCCCATCCCAGGTTTCCTTGGTTCCTGGCTGGAGGGAACGTGTGGGGTTGGAGGTTGCTGACCTTGGCCTGAAGAATCCTAAAAGTTTTGGTGGGGGTTCATGCGACTGTTGTGGGCAGATGAGCCCAGGGCCTTTGAGGAGTGGTGTGGAGCCAGACAGGCTCCGGAGGAGCTGAGGAGGGACTGCAGCCCCTGAGGCCAAATCCCGCGTGCAGATCTCCAGCACACGGGTTTGGGCTTGCAGACTGCATCATTCTGCTGGTGCATCCAGCCATTTCTGCAGGCTGCCGCAAGGGTTAGTGGATTAATGGTCTGGCTCTTTTTCACTCCTCTGGGGTAACTTGGGAAGCCAGAAGAGAGCAAATCTGCTCTCATGACAGGACTTGCCCATCATCCACATTGCATGAAATAGCCGCAGCCCACATGCAGGGCTCCTTCAGCACAACACAGCCCCCTGCTCACTCAGGCTGGAGGCAGTGGCTATGAGTAGGGCCAGTCCTGCTACAGGTCATGATTTCCTGAGGTTCAGAGTTCTTGACAAGGGCTGATATTGAAGCCTCAACTACAGTCAAACAAGATGCTGTGGGCAGCCTGCCTGTCTGTCTGGATGCTCTGCCCGCCTTAAACCGGCTCTCCACTGAGCACTGCAGGCACAGACATTTTATTTTCCAGAGGAAATATATTTTCTCCTCTGTCTCATCTATAGGAAGGATGTACTAGGAAGAGGAGGCCTCCAAGCATCTCTTCCTTCCCCACAGAGGTCTACTAGAACAAGACATACTGTGGACTATCAATGTTTTGTGAATTTCTCTGTTCTTTCCTACTCAAGTCATTGATTCTACATCTTGCATTACAAAATGCTAGGCATAAAATATAAATCTTCACAATATCTTTCCTGCATCTAATAAACATCCAAATGATTGAAGTTTTAAATAACCTAAGAAAACTAAATTCATTTCTTTAATTTGCGCTTCCAAAGAAAAAGAGTGTCTTTGGGTCCTTGGCAGACAGAACATTAAACTCTTTTTTTGGGGGGTTTTTTTTGGGGGGGTTTTTTTGGTTGTTTTTTTTTTGTTTTGTTTTTTTTTTTTTTTGTTTGTTTNTTTTTTTTTGTTGTTTTTGGTTTTGGTTTTTTTGGGGGGTTTTTTTGTGGGTTTTTTTGGGTTTTTTTGTTTTTTTTTTTTTTTTTTTCCCCCCAGGTATGAAAATTTAATCTTTTTTCAGGTATGGAAAAGTAAGCTCCTACAGGAGAGGTAGGCAGGTCATAGGAAAGGGAATCCAGGCTCTGTTCTGTGGCTCTGAAACCTGCAGGCTTGGTAAACAGCAGATGACCATGTATTTAACTATGCAAATGTACAGCAACAAGCTAAATATTAAATGATATTTAAATTAGAACATAAATATAGCTATGCATAATTCAACAGGAAGATGCCTCTGCAGTCAGAGCAGACAGGAGGTCAATGACCCCTGATGATAGCTCTTTCAAGTATTAATATTAAGTTTATATAATGAAGTCAGTCCTTGCACAAGCTTTATGCTCACCCTGCATGGGGAAATAGGGCCATCATCCATTATGAACACATGTGTAGAGAGTGTGGTTTGAATCTCCCCCATGTTTAATTTGATGATTAACTTTCCTGGCTTTCCACATTTGTATTCAAAGTTTGCTGATGTTATGCCTTCCATTAGAAAGGCTATGATGAAAGTATTCCATGCCTTGCTCCAGCAACACCAACTAATTCTGACCCAGGTAGAACTATCTTTTATCTTTAACATTTCTAACACACCTTACTTACAATAGTCTCGAGGAACTTCAACAGTTTTTCAATTTCCTTGTCCATCCCACAAGCATATCTTTTAGTGCTGCTTTTGTTCTGTTATAAATACTTGGCCCTGGAGTTACACATATTGACACTATCTGCTCTGCAGTACACAGAAAAGGTCTGTATTTTTATGGCTCAACAGTCAAACAGCTGAGAAGTGGTTAAATCACACTCCATTTTACAGTAATTTATTTTCAGCCCTTGACAGATTGATTTCCATGGGGTTATTTGCTTCTTTCTGCACCCTACTTCATAACAATGCTTACTAGAATGATATATTAACTCAGCGCCAAATTCTTTGATACCTTAATAGTTAAATTAACTTCAGGACATGAGGCTAAGTTATTTTTACCAGGTGTTTGGGGTGATGCTTTTCAATAATGAATGGATAAGGTCATGAACTAGTAACACTTTGGAGCTTGTGTGTGCCAAAAATGTGCTTTCTCTGGGAGTATTCAAAGCAGACATAAACAAGCTGGATAATAACTCCTATTCAAAATAATCTCATTTTTCTATGTGTACTACTGAGCACTCCGGGCATCTAGATTGCAGATCTCCCTCATAGCACTGATTCTTGGCTTCCTCAAATTGTTCTGAAAGACAATTTGTGAACTTTGTGTTCAGGAGTCTCAACAAAGCCAAAGTATCCATGAAATCAGAATAGGTTAAATAGAGCTGCATGAATAATTGTTTTTGCAGTTAACTGCTGAACTAGAAAAGGAAAAGGTTGTCTTACATAGACCTGATTTTTTTTTTGTATTCTTTTACTGAAATGAAAAAAAAAATTGCCTTGGCTCAAGCAAAACTTGTCATTTGCAACCCCTTATTCTCCTTAGTTGAAGGAGTATATTAATTTCTTAATGAAAAGTCAAAAATGAGAAATAAAAAAGTTGAGCTTGAACATAACAAAATATTTACATTGTTTAAAAAAAGGTCTTTTGAAATAAAAAGAAATAGTGGCAAATTCAGGAGACTTACAAATTGTTTGTGAGAAGTGAGTTTCTGGGAGATAAAATATGTAAACAGGAAAAAAAATTTACTCAGTGGTCAGACTAGATGTCTATGCTTTACAAACAGAGAAGAAAATTACCTAAGTTATCAAAACATAACATTTATGCTCCTATCTCAGGCCAACAACTCTCTTACCCTCCCTTTAAGTGCCTATTTAATGATGTTGACATATCACTTCAATTTCCAGATATCAAACAGCATACCCTTGCCTAACCCAAGGCTTTAGCACATGCTAAAGTGCCGGGCACTTACTAAGGAAACTGTTCAATAGCTACTGCTGCACTGTAATTTGGAAACACCCACCCAAACTTCCCTATATGCTCCAAGGGCCAGTTTGTGCCATCAGTAATGCATAGTGTAATAAATTAAACTGAAGAGTATTGATGAATAAAAATCTCAGCCACAGTCGTTAGGTTTATTGAACCCAAGAAAATTTAGTGTAGTGTGGCTCCTGGGCCACACTCAAGCTACAGTGCTATTGAGAAAACAAGAGTTAGCAGGTGAGTGAGATGACTTTAAAATGTGTGAAGATAAGCAAGAACTTTCACAGTAGAGTGGCTGTACTCAGTTAAAATCATGGGATCTTGATTTTAACCATAGAAGGGTCTGTGTAGTTTAACCTCATGACTAAGCCAGGGCCAACAACAGGTCTTCAGGAAATGGCCCACATACTTCATTAATGTCTACAGGGGTGAAATTCAGTCACAGGTACAAAGAAGGAGGAAATGTGATATGTTTATTGTATATAAAAATATTATCATATCTTTGATAATTTTTAAAACTCTAAGTTAAGAATAATTATCCTGTACCTTTCTTCACTTCTGCTGCCCTCAACCCACTCATATATATCCCTTACAGTTTGCAAACATTTATGTTTACCAAACTGTTTTCATTTTTCTAAATGCTAATCAGAGTTATCTCTTCTCTCTTCCTTATTTATGAAACATTGTAGTTTAAGCATGCCAACCCAAAAGAGCATCTCAAACCAGGATTGGTGCCTGTGTGTAAAACCAGAATTCTGTCATGAAAGGATTTCAGTTCCCAACTTTCATTTTTTTCTGAGGTCAATAAAAATTTTTATGCTGCAGAAGGTTGATATCCCTTTAAGTCTGGGAGGGTCTTATATTCAAAACCCCTACACCTAATAAGATGTGTTTTAGACAAAGGAAGGTTAATCTATAATGGTCTATGGGACCCTACATCAGCCTTCAAAGGTTCAATGACAACTGTGGCCATTCATCATTTGTGAAAACAAAGTTATGGAAATCAAAACATCTGGGTATCCGCACAGAGACATACTGTAAATACAATTTTTCAGGAAGAAAAACAATGTGCAAGTAGACATGTTGTGGTAGATACTTGAAAATGTATAACATGCCTTGTGAATAGATGACTGAATAGAATACAGTATATATTTTAATACAATTCCTTTGAAAATCGTTGTGGTGTGCTGTGACCAGGTTTTGGTTTCTCCCATGGTCAGGCACTACCATCTCCCCCCTTCCTCCCCCGGTATTTGGTTTCTCCCCCTGGAAGGTTCTCTATTCCCCAATCTGCCGCTAGCCCACCAAATTCAAACCCCGTGTCCCTACACCAAAGGGTGTTTTGTATCCTCCCCGGCCCACTTGCGAAGGCATATCTGTAACTATGAAACACCATATCGTGCTTCCCGGCACGAACCTGGTACCCAAATAAACCATCTTGGGAAGCCCCTCTGCCTTGTCCCTCCTTCCTTGGCACGCCTGCATCACTGGTGGATTAGGTGAACTCCTGCTGGACCTTCGCCGGCCCTCCCGCACCCTGGAGCAGCCTGGCCAGCCTCTGAAACTGCGGGTGGACAGCCAGTACCTTAGCCAGTGGTACTGCGGCAGAAAATGACTGACATAATACAGTACTTACCAGTACTGACCAAATTTTTACGTGAGAAAACCAAAGAATTATCTTGCTTGGGAGGGTCTTCTGGAGACTGGCTGGCCAAACTCAGCACTAAGCCAGGCTGATACTTCCTTTATTAACCTTTTTGTCTCTAACTAGAAATATAAAACTAACATGAGACAAACTGATGCTGTGCTTGCAAAAGCAAGATGAACCGACAGCCTTTGGCTCTCTGCTGTGAGATCAGTTTACTCCTATAGTGACATTTGATAAGACTGTGGTTTCACAGGATGAGGATGCAAAAGGAACTGGGCCAGTAACTTTCCCTGTTTGCCACCTGTACGTGTACACACACTCACATATGATCAATAGTTCATGACTACTTTGTTCCTGAAAGGCAACTCAGCACTTGATCTTCTCTAACTCCTCTTGCAATGATCTGTCTTCCTTTTAGCAGGTCTAGGGTACTATACAAACTTGCTTTCTTATGCAAATGTCTTGGAGGAGTGATATCATAAACTGTACTGATCTTCCTTGCTCAGCTGAGTTTTCTCAAAGCCTAAACTGCTGCCAGGATGGATTGTCTTTTTGCCTTTTTACTCACTATTTTAGTACTAAAGGAAGAGAGGTTAGATTGTCTCAAGAGGTGGTCATTTGCAAAACCTTGGTCCCAGAGTACATTTATTTCCCCTGTAATGATTTGATTGCCATGCCCAAACTCCAAATGGCAGCAGATACTCTAAAAGGTGTTTACTGGCTACCTATCTACTTTATCTTCTGAGTTAAATCACCCTCTCATTTAAGACAAAATAAGAGTCAGAGCTTGGATTTATTTGGGCTGGAATGGAAGAGTGTTGCCAATGTATTCTTGTCTGTGAATGACCTGATTACTTTCTTTTTAAGCAGGACACTAAAAATCAATCCCTGCCCTTTTACTGCAGACAGGTATATCCAAGAGACTAACACACAATTAATAGACCTCCCAGTAAGGCTACTGCATGACCAGGATATTGGTATTATAATGCTCTGGTTTCTTTTCAGTAGGGAGGCAATCATATTGACTAGATGAATAAATGAGTTCCTAAACTGCTTTTATTTTTCCTCAGATGTTCATCTGGCTTCATATTCTATACTGTTGTGCTCATATTCCTACTCAGCATAGATACTCCAATTTCTTGAAAATTCCTGACTGAAAGTAGAAGGAACATGGCATAGCCTAAAGATAGGTATTTCAGAAATAGGTTTTCTGTTTTTCAAAGATTAAAATGACCTCCTGATACTGCTGAATTCAAATGGCTTTTGGAACTATTTCCTGCTTTGTTTCTGGTCTGGCCTTTAAAGCCATAGCTGGTAGCCACTTCTAAAAGAAACAAACTTGTCTGCAGAAGCTGTCACTGGAGACCACAGACACTCATTCAGGAGTAAGCTTATATGCAAGCAAACCAACTGCCCTCATTTTGTAGGTTAGAGACAAATGCACTAATTGACTCTATTGTGTTGCATCTTATTAAACCCACTTGACTTCCATGCACAGAACAGCTACAGAATCAGATACTGTGTGCATTTAATTAATTAAATGTGATTATTTTGATTCATAGAAAAAAAATGCCCATCCATTGTTCTGAGTGCTTTCACGTTAAACAATAAAACATTCTAAGGCTTTTTTGCTCACCCTTTTTAATGGAGCTGTTAGCCATTAATGGGCATCGCAGACTGACTCACTCGTGAGGGAGCATTTTGTTAATGTAAAGTACAATCCTGTTTGAAAGTTCTGGTTTGTGGTTTTTATTTAATTATAAAAAACTATATATTACAGTTCCAGAAGGAACTAAAGAAGCAAAAAAGGGTGTGGATATGGGTGTTGGTGTGCTTTTAAAGCAGGTTCAAGCAGCCTGGGTAACTTTGATTTTTCCTTTCAGCATTTTAATTTACATTAGTTGCTTATAAAAGCTTTTGGTTAAATGAACCACTGCTGTATTCTTATGCTCATCAGTCAAGTTTGTCTTGCTGTGCTGCATTTATGTTGTGACTCAGGCCAAGCTGTCCTTTTCAATGTAGAGAGAATGAAAAGAAATATGGCATTGCCATAAAAGGTTGAGCTAGCTTGTGCTTCTTTGCTAATTTGTTTTCTCCAGGGAGTTTGGCCAGGGACTGACTGACTGTAGGTGATTTTCTCTGCCTTCTCACCTAGCTGAGGTTCTCCACAGCAGCTGGTGGTCTCATATCAAGCAAATATTCTTGAAACCTTGCCTGCTGTATTGGCATTGGCTTCTGCATATTGGGCCCCTCCTATCCCCAACCTGAGCACCTACAGGAGACCCCAGAAGGCACATGACACCTGGGAGAGGAGTAAGGCTCTCCCACCTCCACCAGAACAGTCCTCTCTGTGCAGAAACTGGGTTGTGGTTACTATGACAAAGATGCATACAGGCCTTTCAGTCATAGCCCTGACAAAATTCAAACAGCCTGGCAGCAAAGATTGGCTTCATACTGGCGGTCTGGAAGTAAAGAAGAGGATTATGAAAATTATACAGTCGTGAAGCGAACATACAGATACACCATTACTAATCCCAATAGCCAGCCAGAGCTCATAAATATTATTTTCTGTCCTGAAAATGTAATAATTCATGTGCTAAGGAGGGAAAAAAGCTTCTGTTCTTTGTGCTTAGCTCTGAGCTGTTCTGAACGCTGTAGGGAGAAAAGGGAGCCCAATGCATAATCATACTTGTATTAGCTTGGTTGTACAGCTCGAGATTCTGCGTGTTGCAGAACTTTGCCTCAGAGTCATTGAGTGAGTATTTTATTAAGAACTGTCCTGTGTGGCACTAAGGTCTTATAGTTAGGTGTGTGCTTGGTGTAATAAGTTACATTGAGCAGAAAAGTAGGACTTGGCTTACTCATCAAAATTTTCGAATTAGGAATGTCCATCTCTATTAAAAGGGCATAAATGCCATATTTTAAATGATTTCTTTAAAAGTGTCTAAGAATTTTCTTTACATGGGAGTATGATTTCTCAGATTTTAGTTCAAGAAATGTTCTTTATATTACAATGTAACAATATAATATAACAATATAATGTAATATAATATATTTTTATAATAATATTTTAACATCCTCTTATTAAAAACAGTTGTTATTGACTGTATTGCACTGGCCAGAAGTTCTGCCTGGATTAGGGGCACCATCCTTGCAAATGCTACTGCAGCCTCACCTGAAACAGACTGAGATTTTATTTCATGGTGCAACAGTGAGACTGGTACACAGGAGGAGCATGAAATATATGATGTGTTTTTCTTAACAAACTAAATTTGTGTGGCCGATCACCAGTATCTCATAGGCCATGAGTCTGGGGTGGGCTCTGAGAAGGATTTTGGGGTTGAAAAAAAATACCTGGAGCATTTCATTTGTGTGAATGTTCAGTGAAAAATCAGTTCTATCTAAGGAATGTCTTGAGTCAAGCTTGTCAGTGGATGTTTATGGCATCCCAGAGAGAAACGAAACTTTGGATTGGTGACTCTGTAGCTCAAATTTAAAATGTGTATTACTGCTCCTCCAGAAAAAAACCCCAAAACTTTAATGAAAACTCTTTCCTCTTCAGAAGTTTAGTAGTTTCTGTACCAATTGACAGGGGAAAGAGGGAGGCAGAAAGACATAAGGTCATTTATTACCCCTTAAACAATAACTGGAGTTACAGAAACTGTGGCTTAAGATCATACAAGGTAAAATGTCTTTGCAGAGCCCTGGCAAAAGATGGTTAACCATGTTTTCCTCTAAAAGAAAAGCTGTTTCAAAAAGCAGTTCTCTGCAGAATTTTATTGTTGAGCATTTCATGTTTATCTGGTTTTGGAAAAGCTTTCTTCTGGCAGAGGAAATTTTAAGTATTCAGAGCCATAAAGCTTCTCCAAGAGGAGCTGCAGAGATGTACTTTTCCTCAAAAAGAGGCACTAAGAGACATCTAGTTCCAGCAAAACTCTGCCTAGCGCTGACAGCAAAATTATACATCCTCTGCCAGTCTATTTGCAGTAAGTAAGTCGATTTTAGGAATTAAAAGTAAAGTAAAATACATCAGTTCTGCCTCAATCCATTGAGGGCTTGGCAAATGAGATTTCACTGCAGTCCAGGAGCCACCTCATCTCAAAGTCAACTGGGCACTTGTTTGAGTTATTAATGTTTCTAGATAGAGGGAGAGAAGACAAAGTTATTTTGTTTGTGCAGAACAAACTTTAATGTTTTCCTGTATTTTTTGCCTAGTACAGACTTCCTTTACTGGGAGGCTGTCAGTATTTTTCTCATTCTTACTGTGTTGTAAATACAGCAAAAAATGCACTCTACTGTGGTATCCCCTACTCACAGGGAGGATAAGGAATTAAGTATTTCCTTCACAAGTCAGTCCTGGTTTTTTTCTTTAGAGTTTTCCGAGTCTCAGAAAACACACTTACCTATATGTGTAAGATGTTTTTATATATAAAAAAGTCATCTTATTCCCCTTTTCAACAGCTCTGTGTGAAAAATTCTTAACTTTTTTTCAATGTTGGATGCTATCTCTAAGTAAATAAAGATTCTTTAATGGTGACACAGCAGTATAATAATGGATGTAAATTCTCTGTATTCAAAAAATATCTTTGTGTCCAAAAACCTATTTGCTTTTCCCCACTTAAATCTATTGGTCTCACTACCTACTTTTCTATAGAGGCTCTTCTTGAGAAGATATTTGTAACAATTGGCAACCCTTTGCAGTTCTGCAAGGGAGATCTGGGTACGCACTTCTAGAGACTGTTTGCTTCATTTTTTGAACTTGGAAAACTTCAAGAAAATATCTGTTCTAGTCATGGTCAGCTGACATCATAATACTTTCAACTTCATAATAGATCCTCAATACAGCAATATGCTCTGGGGTTTTTTTCTTTTTCTGCTCAAGTCAGAAAGAGTGTTACTTGGCAAATTCGAAAACATTTTAAGAATTAATTTCAATGGGATTACTGCAGGAAAACAGAGAATCGGTGCTTCTAAACTGAAACCTTAACTTTACTTAAAACTATAATTCCTTCAATATATTTGGGCAGAAATATGATTTTCAAATTTGTTGTATACATTTTCTGATTACTTAAAGTATCTGAAAATGATGATATTATTCTATTGAATTAATATCTTAAATTTAGGACTCAAATGCAAAGACTTTAATCCAAACTTTTGTCCCTCTAGTTCAATTAATTTCATTCTTAACTATTTACTTTATTGATAATGGTAGACATTAAAAATATTGTAAATAATTTTTTGCTTTTAGGGAGGTGTATGTCTTACTCTAAGAGACACAAATTCAGAAATAACGATGTACTGGCATGAATCTTCATCTCATGTGAGGAATAACTCCTGTTTCTCCTCTTTTCCAAAATGATTGTGCACCCTACATCCACAATATAGCAGGGAAACACAATGGGAACCTTTGCAGAATCGCTGGTCGTTGCTCTTCCTGGACAATTACAGCCAATGCAGGAGTTAATAATTTTACATGTTGGATTTTTGTTAGGATGTGTTTCTTTAAGAGACAAGACATTGGGAAGGATCTCGAGCAGAATGCTGTAGGGAAAGCAAAGCACAGGAGCTTCGGAGTGAAAATGGCATTGGTTTTATTTGACAATAAAAATGCTGTTTCTACATTAGAAGACATTATTTTCACCGGGATTTTTTCTTGTTGTGGCCTGACAATCTTGATTTACATTGTCTTAGTTATATCAAATACTGTTAAGAAAAAAAAGGCATATGGCATCAGTCTTGAAATTCATGGACATTCTTGCTCATCTGTGGATAAAGAATGATAGTCAAGTGAAAGTAGTGTCTATCAGCCAGGCACACTCACCCAAATAATCTGCATGTGGATTAGATTCAACAGACAAAGCTTAAATATGTTATTCTGAAGTTACCTTTAAACTCCAAGGCTCTGTTGTCACTGACCAAGCAGAGTATTTTAAACTGATTTTTTATTCAGCATCCAGTTTAAATTGTAGCTTCATAACCCTTCTGTTTGATGATATCACACAGAAATATATAACCTCTGTAGGAGATCTTTTCTTTGCAGATTTGAAACATAATTTCAGAGATACAGTGTTTTCAGAAAGGGTCCAGGGCCAGAACATCAGAGTGAGATAGGTCAGGCATCCTGTGTCATAAATTTCAGGAAATGGGTAGGAAGTCTAAAGGCATGATTGCACTATACAGTAGCAACCACAGGAGTATGCCAGTGCTATGTTTGCTGCTGATTCTGCTTTTTTTGAAGGAGGCAATGAAACACCTTTGATGGGAGAGGAGGGGATGACCCTACCCTGCTTGTTCAAGCCCAATATCTGCATGAGAGAAACTGCATACCAAGGGATGTACCTCTGTCAGATTTGGGAAAACTTTGTGGCTTTTCGTGGAATGGTCATTGACCCTTTCATGTATTTTAATAGTATTTTAAGAATATTTATTGTGACTATGTTAAGCCTAAAATCTTAAAAATTCATAAACATTTCAGTTGAATGTGCAGAAAAACATTTAGTTGCTAATGCTTAGGGAAACTATTCCATGAGAATTAGGAGGTAGCTCAGTGGGAGCAAAGCCAGTGAGACAGGTATGCTGTGACTGCTTTATCATAACCTGCAGAAGTCTGCATTTTGCTCAGCATGATAAAATGTTCTGCAGTTAATTCCCCCCCTTTTTTTTTCAGTAGAAACATATTTATGGATCACTTGGTTTATTGGTGCTATTGTCTACTGGGTATTTTTCATTGCTCCCAGTGAAGAAAGGTTCAATATATTTTTCTACACAGTCTATTTTTACCCTCTTTCAGTTCAGTGTCAGTCCAGCCAATGAGTGGGGAATGATTTCAGGCAAAGTTGTCTGAGAGCCCCAGGATGGCAGCTGGGCTGGCTGCAAGCTGAGGTGCAGGAGGATAACAGTGCCGAGGCCGCCCTCCATCCCTCCCTCCACGGGGCTTTCCCTCCTTGCATATATCAGTCTCTGTGTATATTGGCACTCTCCTGGAATAGTGACTCACTGGTGTGTAAAACCTTAAAGAAAGTCATTGTTTTTGCTGCAGGTTTGAATCTCAGCTGGGGGTGCTGGAAATTAAACTTGCAATTTCTGAAACTATAGCAAGATCTAGAAGCCTTGCAACTGACTTTTCAAATAGATTTAGCAGGTCTGTATGGTATTTAATAGCTTGTGGCTTGGAAGCCATTAAATTTACATTAAGTTTATCACATTACAAATAGTCACGGCTCAAACTTACTGTTTTGCAAGAACTCACTAGCTTGGATTTGGATACAATTTTTCATCTGTTTTTACTTTTCATTAAAAATATTTTTTGCTATACTACTGCTGTAAAGAAATGTAACCCAAAATTGTCTTCTGGAAGAGTTATCTAAACAGCTGAGGAGTGCTTTATTTGTAATAAGTTTGCTCAGTGTACCCCATCACATTTTCTGCAGCCCTTGGAATCTTACTGAAGCAGCAATATGAGATTAGATCCTTAAACAATGTCACCAAGAACATTGCGTTTCTGACAGTATAGTCCTATGTGCAAAAGCGTGAGTACGAAAATGATTCATGCCATTTATTAAAGTCTAATTTAAATACTGGAATACTGTTTTACCATTCAGATGCTATGAATTATTGCATCCACTGCAGTTTGAGACTAGGTCGAGCCAGCTTGTCTAACATGGCAGGAAACTCCAACCTCAAAGGATTTTTTAAAATATTGTAATTGTCACAATAAGCAGGTTTTTGGTGGTTTTTTTTTTTTACTTTACCTATATGGATAATAATCTTTCATACATCTTAATACAATCCTAATGAAATCTAAAAAATAAATTTCATAGTTCATCTGCTGTTTTACTACAGAGACTGCAGAGCAGTATATTAAAAATGTATTTCTTTTTCGCTGTTACTCTCTTTATATTATCCATCAAGTAAATCAAACTTAAATTTCTAACTTATTAGCATAAAATCTCACCCAGACACAATCTGCTTGATGAACTGACTTCCAACATTTTTGTTATGGAGACATAAATTATACTGATATTACCAGAGAAAGAGAATTCTAGTACTACACTCCATGTTTATGACAAAACTGTATCAGCTTATGGCTTTTAAAGAAACATAACATTTTGTTTCAAATTCACAGATCTAAATTCTCTAGTTTATTAGTTGTAATACCTGTCTTATGTTTCCTCCTTAAACATGCACTTATGTAAACCAATTCTAACATTCCCCTGTGCATACAAGCACACACACACATGCACACATGGGCATATACATCTTTCATGCCACAAAAGTTGGCAAGTTATGCATTTTCATAGGAGAGTCTCTGGACTATTTATTCAGCCAGACAGAATATTTCATTTGGTATAATTTAGAAAATCATTCTTTGGAGCCAATCCTGTATTTCTTGATTATCCACCCATGGATTTCTGCAACTAACATGAATTTTAAGATGGTCAGCTTCTTGTCCAGACGTACCCTGGTATCTTTATATCTCTTATGTAGGTAGGGATCCTGTCAGATTCTGAAAAAATACAGCAAGCTTTGGAGGTGAGCTTCATTCGAGCTGTGATTACAGAGGCATTAAGTACCTGCTGAGCATAGGCCTTAGCAAATCTCCATCGATTACCTGCTAGGCTCGTCACTGAGCATCTTTACACAGTGGGGCTGCCACATCAGTCTTTGCATGGAATTTTTAACATCTCATTTAAATGTCTCATCAACCTGTAAAATAAGTAGGTATTTCTGCCTGACTGTCATACAGAAACTGTTCCAATATTGGGAATCTTCTCTTTGCTTTGTTTTCATTTATTCCACTTATCCCCCTTCTATCCCTCCCCACCCCCCGCCCCCCCATTTTCTTGGAATTATTATATAAATAATTATAGAAAAATTACTTGTACATGCACAGATATCTTTCTTTTCTCCACAGGAAGCCATTAGTCTGTCTACTCTTGGAATTACTTAATCAACCAGAAAAATATTTTTCAATCCATTCTTGCATATGGTAAGCATTTTACTCTTGGAAGGGTCCAACACCCAGAACTGAGAACCTGGCAGGATGGGGATGGCACCCCACACACCTGCTGACCAGTGTGAGCCTGTCACTGCAGGCTGATCCAGCTCACAAACCCCCACATAGGTGCTGAGCACTAGTGCATCAGGGCACTGGTGTGCCCAAACCCACAGCCATCTCTGTTGCAGTGTGCTATGACCAGGTTTTGGGTTCTCCCATGGCCAGGCACTACCATCTCCCTCCTTCCCCCCTGGTATTTGGTTTCTCCCAAATTCTACTCCCAACTCTATTCCCCAATCCACTGCCAGCCTGCCAAATTTAAACCCCGTGTCCCTACAGCATAGGGTGTTTTGTATCCTCCCCCACCCACTTGCGAAGGTATGTATATAACTGTGAAACGCCATGTTGTGCTTGCACAAACCCGGTACCCAAATAAACCACCTCGGGAAGCCCCTCTGCCTCGTCCCTCCTTCCTCGGCATGCCTGTACCACCAGTGAGTTAGACGAACCCCTGCTGGACCTTCGCCAGCCCTCCCACACCCCAGAGCAGCCTGGCCAGCCTCTGAAACCGTGGGCAGGTGCCTGGTACCTTAGCCGGCAGTAGCAAGGCACATCTCCTCTATATTCCATTATTACAGATGGGATGGTACATGGGACTGCCACCACCAGCCTTCACAGAGACAGTGTGAGTCTTGAACTGTTTGATCCCATTTCTTTTAGGAGCATCCCTTTGCCTTTCATGTGAAAAGCAGCTATGCTCTGAGGAGGCTCACAGACCCAGACTTTCCATGCTAACCTTTACTAGGTGTGTGAGACACGCTGGTGTAACCTTCCCTCGCTGTCCGTGCTGAGGTGCAGCCCTCTCTGAGCAGGTGCAGGACCCTGAAATGGGGAATCAAAGCAGGAAAGGTGCTGCCGCCTGCCAATACTGCATAAGCAAGTTTCTGTACCTCCCGATGCACGGAGGACTGACTCATAGCCTATCTCAGAAGGCTATCAGATTGTCGGTGACCATGATAAAGCTTTCACTTATCCCAGCTGGGGAGGCTTAGAAGAAAATAGGAATTGCAGAGGGAACCAGCTGCTCACATGTCAGTGATGAGCAGGCTCACAGGAAGATTTTTACTCAATTTCTGTGCCTTGCATTATTTAACTTACCACCTGATGTTCCTGCCATGGAGTAAATCCAGAAAATTACTATTTGTTGAGATTTTTCACTGTGTCTGTTTGTGCAGATACATAAGATAAGTTTCTGGAGAATTTAAGATTACATGAAGGAATTTTAACATGACATTTTAGCTGGTTTCTGTTCTGTGTGTGGTGCTCTGGCAGTGCCTAGAGCTTTCAATTCAGTTACTGCTGTCTGCAAGGATCTACTGCGCATTACCCTGGTCTCTGCACAGACACGTCCTGCAGGCTGATAATAATCAGGTACACATACAAAACAATGATCATGATAAAAATCAGTGTAACAAAAACAATTTGCCTGATGATCACAAATGTTATTAATTGATTAGCACAGCAGCTTTACATCGTGATTTAAGACAAAGACAGGTTTATATTTAAAAATACAGCTAAGAAAGAAAAGAGAAACGCCAAACAGTGATTCAAATATAACTTTGTTCTAACTGTATTAAATAGCATATATCTCTGCATATATGTTCTCTGGAACATTGTAGCCACTCACACAACATGAGGAAGAAAAATTATTTTAAAGTCAAAATTTATTTGTTAAGCATTGCATAATTTTTAAAGAAGCTTGAAATCAATTAATGCAAGTATATAGTGGAGTTTTAAAAAAAAACCCCATGAATTTTGTTTTGATCCAGGCTCTAACATTGGCTGTCACTGAGCCATGCAGTGACGCCTTTATGCAGAATGGATGGTATCTTTTTCTACATTTACAGCTACTACTTTTGCAGTTGTTCAAATGTAGTACCCCTGAGAACATATATTTCTCTTTGGTGTGAATGGGGTTATGAAAAACATCTCACAGTCTACAAAACAGGCAGATCAACAACTTCTTACTTCAGAGGATGTTCTGAAGATCAGATTTTTACCATTTCCCACTCATAAGGTTATCTTTATCCATTAGCACATGGAATTACATGTATTGCAGTTGGGTTTTTGTTTTGTTTTGGGTTTTTTAGATAGTGTTTTGAAAAGCAGATAATAGTTCTGAATAAAGGGGGATGGTGGTGAAGAAGTTGCTGCCTGTTTTAATCTGGCAGTATTTCTTAGGATTATATTTCAGCATAAGGGTTTTGATGACACATTTTCAAAGCCTCTCAATTCTGATATAGTTTCATTTACTACTAATATTTTTTTTTCCAGTAGATAAGTGAAGCCTTCTAATATTCAAATTACGTACACATCCTCCAGGGAATTACTAACATCTTGAAAGCCAGCTGCAGGATCTGGTTCTGGGAGGGATCGATCTTCAGAAGTTTAGCAAGTGTTATCTATCCTCCTAAAGGGAAGGGCTGGTAGTTCAACCTTTCACTCTGCTATGAGTCATGGAGCAAATAGTCCAGCAGATGGATCTGAGGTTCCTTCAGACTTGTAAGTTCCTGATGATTCTCAATATGCTCATTAACCTTGTGATTTTGAAAAGAAACTAAGTCTGATGACTGAAGGCTTTCTATATTGACATTTCTGTTGCCAGTAGAGCTGAAGGAAAATGCCATTTGTTTTTCATGGGAAAGTTGAGAAAAGAGAGAAAAAAAAAGGTTGTTTTTAATTTCTTTTTTATGCTGACATATCCCATAAATGAAAACAGGAAAACAGTCAGTTTTCAAATACTGATTTTATTTTTCAAAATAGAGGTTTCAGTATTAACAACAAATATTTCCCAGGATTCAATTTTTGACAAAGAGAATCCAATTTCTTTGAAAAATTCTTGTGGGGGAACAGATAAATACTTTCACTTACAATGAGGGGTGTTCTGTGTGTGAATATATGAGTTCAAATAACAACATTACTATAATTCTTTTAATAAATGTTTGAACTTTCTTTCTTTCTTTCTTTCTTTCTTTCTTTCTTTCTTTCTTTCTTTCTTTCTTTCTTTCTTTCTTCCTTTCTTCCTTTCTTCCTTCCTTTCTTCCTTTCTTTCTTTCTTTCTTCCTTTCTTTCTTCCTTTCTTCCATGTAAAGTTTATTTTTCAGTGAGTGAGCACTAGTGGACAACAAAGTTGATGCTGAATTTGCCTCTTCTTTGCACAAAACTCTCCCAGAGAGTACCTTGCAGAATGTGGGTGCTCCTTGTTTCCTTTCATGGAAGTTCATGAGGGTACCTTAAGACTATGTCCAGATGCCTGGCTCAGGTATTTGGCACCACAATGCTTATTGCAAATAGACATAACAGTGATTCTAACATTACTCAGCTGTTAGCTTCAGAATATGAAACACCTCTGAAACATCTCTGTGTAAAGAGCACCTGGTCTCCCTCAAAACTGTGCAACCAGAAAAACTAGGAAGTTCTGCATATGGGCCTATGCATTATTTAAATATAAATAATGGTATCAAAGGAGAACAACAGGGAAAAAAAGGGAAAAAAAATGAGATGAATGACACTGTGGGAGTGCCTGCTTGGTACTTGGGTCATCAAAAACGGTGAATCACATCCTGCAAGGGCCTGTTCTCCTCCACCCACTGTGGCTGAAATGTGGATAGCAAATGCAGTTGCTTTCCGTGGCTGACATTAGACCCTGCAGGATCTACACAGAGAGCTACCCTTTCTCCGAGGCTGCCCATGCTTGCTGAACTGGTGCCCATTGCAGCTGAGGGTTTGCTGAGGCTTGTTATGTCCCCTCATCCTTTTTGTCTGGGCTTGTTGCAGCTGCTGTTTTCTGCCTGGCTTAGTGTCTTTAGTCTCTTCTTCCATAAAAAGTGCCGAAATTAAGACAAGCATCTATGGCCCCAGGAGGAGCTGTAGCCATGAACTTGGCCAATTTTTAATTCATCTTTTCTAGGCTATAATTGTTTACAATTTCTAGCTATGTTAATATCTAAAATGCATTTGTTAGTAAAGATTGTGACTACTACTGCAAAAATGAACAAAGTCTCCAAATCATGTAGAATAACACTGGGTCAAAAAGCTAAAAATAAGAGTAAGAGCTATTTATTCTTTACAAGGGAAACAAAACAGAAAATGAGAAATATCTTCATATAGCCTATCAGAACACTGACTGGTATAACATTAATTTGTTGATGGTACTGAACAAAGTGCAATGCCTAACAAGCAAAATTGAAAGTTATTAACAAATGTACTGTTCTTTGTTTCACTGTTTTGCATAGAGATATGTGTCACATTTTTCCTCTTATGAATGTAAGAGATCCATCTCTTTAGCAAACTGATAACAACTAACAGCATTCAATGAAACTGATCTTCACTGCACATTAATCATGCAGCTTCTGTCTGTAGCTATTCCTGCCTGCAGCCAGGAGACTCAAGTGCCTGTAGCGTAAGAGAATGATGGGAAAAATGAAGCAGGAATCAGGTGAGAGCAACTCCAAGTATCTTTCTAGATTAACCTTACCATTCTGGTTTCTGAATTGGATGCAAATTGTTCAGGCTTTATTCTATTTTTTATGGAAACGTAAGTAAATATCAGCGGAATACAGCTCTGCTACACAGCTGCCTTTCCTATTCATCACCTTTACCTTGTCACCAGTCATCTTACACAGTGGCAGTTAATACAAGCAATAAAATGTAACTACAGCCTCTCAGTCTTTGCTAAACTGATGGTTGTAAGCCCACAGTTCTCACCCGGGCAGGCATACATTTTCACCATTTGTTCTTTCTCTTTTTTAACACTAGTGTACTTCTTATTTTCCCTTTTCATGCACAGAAATTTCATACTCCAGTCAGCTCAGTTTGTGTATTACCTGATAATGGGAAATGAATCAAGCTTTGTAGTGCTCCCTGCGTCTTGCAGTGCACCATTATTACATGATAATAGTAGAGATAGATCAGTATGGCAGAACATATGTTTGATTAGTATCTCCCAACAAGGGCCCAAATTTTATTGGTATTTAATATCAGTAGGCATCAGAACAGAGATCATCATCTTAGTGAGAATCTATGCTAGGCTTAGTATGATTATCACTACTCATAGCCTTGGGTATTCGGTATTACTCTGACAGTAGTAATGCAGAGATGTAATGTCATGCAAGTAGCTTGATATTTATTTTTTCTGAATTTCATTCTGCTTTATGTATTTTAAATATGTGTAATATGGAAAACAGAAGATACTTCAGTGCCCAGCAGGGTGATGACAAAATTTGCTTTAAAGGTGACATTCACTGCACATTTTCAAAGCTGCAGTTTTAAATCAAAATTCTTGATATCTGCATGTTTTAGTTCAACAATTTGATAATACATAGCAGAAATACTATCTTTAGGTAAGTTAGAGAATTCAGCTTAGTTGAAGGGTCATTGCAGACTGCTCTCATGGGAATGGCAAAAGTAATCACAAAACATAAATTTAAATTAATTTGAGTTTTCATTGTGTTTGATAAAACAGAAATTGAGCAAAAGATTTCCTTTAAATACTTTTTTTCCACCACAGCATCTCACTATTTCATCAAAAATTTAATAACACATCCTTTGACCGCAATCTCACTCCCCATGTGTGGTATTCTTGAAAAAATTTTGCTATTATTATTATTATTACTGTTAGTAGTACTTCCAGAGAATATGTGTCTAACCATTCTACCCCTGGGCAAGATCTCCCTTTGCACCCGCTGCTGTATTAGCGTAGAATTAAAAAGGTATCCTAGCCAAAAGCTTAGAAATAAAAGCACAAGACTACTTTGGTAGGCAAGCCAGGTAAAAGAATGAGCATCAGTCTGGCTCACTACCACATTTTATGAAGAAACACTGAGAAATTATTCTATTTGGTTTAAAATGGTTAAAATACCACACAGACATAAAATACAATTACAGATGAAGGGGAGGGAAATGACAACTAAATTATGTGAGAAAATGAAGGTTATTTTCTGAATGATGGTGGAATCAAACATATTTTCCAGGGCTGCAGGAAGAGGGATCTTAAAAGAGGAAAAGCAGCGACATGAGCCTGGATGTTTATGGAGAGCTTGGCCCTGAGCTTGGAGCTGTGCTCAGGAAAATGATCTGCTGAGTACGGTCCTGGGCTGGTGCTACTGCGTGCAGGAAGCTCGCTCCCAGCTGCAGGGACCAGGCTGAAGGCAGGTGAGACTCTCCCGGGCGCGGGGCAGCGCTGGCTGGGGTCCCACCCTCACCGAGGAGCCACTGGCAGATGTGAAACAGGCACGTGGGCTCTGTGCTGCGAGGTCACAGCTGAAAGGCCTTCAGAGAGGAATCTGCTGGTGCCATCTGTACAAAGAAAATAGGAAGCGTGCATCTTTCAGGGGGAAAGGAAACTGTGTGTGTCATAGCTACTCCTCATTAAACTGTTTGTAAACAAGTCGTTTGTTTAATCTGCCTTGGAGTATATGTGTTGCAGGATAAAATGCTGCTGGTGAACTAGCCACCACAATTATAAAGGGCCATGAGATGATGCTTCGCAGCACAGAGCTGATCATGGGCAATTTGCTACAAGGTGAAATAATAATATTTATTTCTTGCCTAGGTCATCAGGAAGATCTGCTTCGGGGAACTGGAGCATTTTTAGTAGAGAGCTTGACCAGTCAGAGTAATTAAAAGCAGTTCAAAGATATCCTGAGGGAGAAAAAGCAGTCTTGGGAAATAATAATGTGGGGTGTTCTTGAGTTTTTTGGGCAAACTAGCAAAGGAAAATTACTGGGTATTTTAGCTAGATAGCTTCTCAGAATGACTTAGAGCCTAATGAGAAATCTTGATTTGAAAAAAGCATGGAGACTTTCTATGAGTCTAAAAAGATGCAGTCACTCTAAAGGATTTTGTGAACTGGGAAATTTTTTACTTTAGGAACTTCTCTTCTTTCTTGGGTAAACTGCTTTTAAAGAGACCAGGAAATTTGTATTGTCAAGAACTTTTAATAATTTTAGAAGGGGCAATAAGGCTGCTGTGAACCCCAGAAGTAAGTGCCATGGGTGCACAAAATGCACACGGGCATCTAATTTAATACTGGATTCACCCAAGAATGAACATAAAAGCAGTAAGATAAAAAGGACCTTTAATCTCAGCAAAGGATAAAAGGAAAGGGTTAGTGAGAATGTCAGGTAGATTAATTAAAGGAGTCACAGTGAACAATATTAGGCAGTAAATAACATTAGGGCATAACATAATTACCATTTCTAAGGGATATTTATCACCAAGTAACCCTTTTTGGTCTAGGCCAGTCTTAATCCCCGTGGGCTCATGTACTTTTCTGGAGCAGCCACACCTTTAATTATGTAAACCTTCAGCTTTCTTAATTTTTAGTGCTGATCTGTGCTTGGACAAGTTATTGTTACATTTTGGTTGGATCCTTCCAGCCCTCTGGCCCCAGTCCCTCATTTCTTGCTGGATTTCTGAACTGGAGTCTGAGGCAGTGCTTGCACTGAAGCATCATCTCTGTGACTCACTGAGCCTTCCAGAGATCTCAGATGCCACCAGTTGTGTTACTGGGGGGCTTCCTTGCGGCACTCCTTTGCAGTTTGATTTGAAAAGGTTTTTCTCCTTTTTTTCTGCACCCTTTTTTCTCCAAGTAGCAGCACATGCCAGTGTCCTGTAAGGACAGAGATGAGCTCCCCTTCATACCTGCTCTTTGTAAGAAATAGGACATCTTTCAATTCTGATGTAATGTTCCTTGCATTGTTTTGTAGTAACAGCCAAGCAAGTGCCACAGGAAAATCTGCACTTTTTCCCTCTGCTCCCAGTGTTTGACTGACTTGTGTGTATCTCAGGTTATAATGAAAACCATTCCCTGAAGAAAAATGACTGTTTGGTTCAAGGAAAATGTTTTCAAATGTAGACTCTTTACAATATTTTGGGTTTAAAAAAAAAAAAAAAAGAAAAGGAATAAGCATTTTGAGGAGATAAGAAATGACCAGAAATGCTTCAGCTATACATTTCAAAAGACTTTTTTTTTTCGGTAACAGAATTCATTGTCTTTAAATATATATAAAAGCTTAGTTAAATATTTAAAAGGTCAAAATCAAACAAGAATGATGTGATATTACTGAGGCAATATTCTTGGGTTAAAATAAGTCTTTTAAAAATAATAAAAATTAATTCCTCAAGAATGTGTCTGAAACCTTATATTATTTACATGTTAAGTGAGCGAAAAGAAGATGCTAGATCTCCTTTTACTGGAAAACACTCCTTGCACTTCCCAGAGAACACTTCTATAAGCTATTTATGCCAGTGGACCTTCACGTCTGCTCCTCAGGCTCTGGGACAGTAATTAATCTGACTTAATTTTGATTTTTTTTAAAGGTTCAGTCAAAGTTTTTTGCTCAGATTTCTTCTGCAGACACTGAAGAAAGCTGAGGAACTCCAAAGAGTCCATACAGTTGGGAAGAAGTGCTTTATGGAGAAATTATCTTGACTTAGATGGAGTCTAGATAGCCAGACGAAATCTATAGTTAAAGAAAGCTAGATGAACTCTAATAAAAAACTGCTCTGTTACAATGTTAACCGTAAGTACAAAAGAAGTAATATCAGCCTTGCCTTTACCCATTCTGAAAAAATGGGGAGGGGTGATAAGTGCTAGTGGAACTCAGAGCTTTCCATTGCGCTTGCCTCAGAAGAGGAAATTCCTGAATTGGAGGGTATTACTTTTTCATCTCTCTTCACCTTTTTCTTATGGTTATTTATAGACATAATGATATATATCTGTATATATTCCATCTTCACAAATGACATAACCTCTCCTTAGTGAAACTGAGTAGTTTTCTATAACTGAAAGATCAGTCCATAAATGCCTAATTTATTAAGAATTTCTTAAACACCTGACTGATAAGCAAAAGTTAGCTTAAGATGCTAAATGGACAACACATCCAAAAAATTAGGTCTTATGTATACGGTGATATAGCTGTGCTACTTAAGCAACTTTGTTATGCTGTTCTGAGTCCTTGCCTCCACTAGCATAAAAACTATATTTTTATCTTACATTGACCAAGATGATAGCCATTAACATGTAGTGAAGACTGAAGGCGTAATTTAACTAAATTCTGATAAATCAAGCTAATCCCTAAACTCCTACTCAGTGTTCTCAGTTTGTTTAAACACGTGAAAACTATCTTCCCTAGGATCCTCTCATAGCTGGCATGTGGTCAGACCCCACATTTTTCCCCTAGCTTGGGCATACTATTATATGTGGTATGTCTAAATATGGAGTTTGCCTTTTGTGCTAGCTAGGCTAATGAGTAAACACTGAGAGAAACTCATCTTGGTAAGATTAAGACTCATTAGGAATATTCTGATCTACCTACACTATGCTTCTCACATGCCCTAATTGGAGCCTACTAGCAGCATATTTAGAATATATTTAAATATTCAACTCCATGCAAGGGCTCCTAGTACTAAAATGTTATGGCTGGCATACTTAATACAGTATATCCTCTTTTCCATACAAAAGAGCCCTGTAGTGGTTTTAAATGACAGAACAATGTGAAGGTGAAAGTGTGAGAAACCTTGAAAATTTTCTTCCTGTATCAAAGTAGCAGTGGAAATACATATTTAAAGATGAAGCAACTGAAATGAATATCATAAAAACACTCATTAATATGCTGTTGTATTTATAATAATACCCCTCATTTTTATTACAACAGAGGTGCTGTTACATCAGCTGTTCTAGTTTCAAATCTTCTGCAAAATGACCAAGCCTTTTTATTACTTAAGTGAGAAAATACATAATACCTAGTCAAGAAGTCTGTTTACCTCTGACAAAAACAGTGCAGAAAGCCTGTGCTGACGAAGGTGCTGAGCATCAGACAAGATGACAATTGTCTTCAGCTTGAGTGAGTCAGGGGCACTGAGCATCTGGCAGGATTGGCCCCTGCACAGAAAGGAAGCACTCAAGGTCAACACGTGGAGCTACGTCACACTTCCTTTGATATTTTGAGTCCATAAATGTAGGACTGGATATGTTGTTTTCTTCTGGGAAGGTATTTTCCTTCTGTAAAACAGGTGGTAATATTTCTAAAAGTTTGTAAATATGTATCTAAAATGAGCTTTGAGCAACAAGAAAACCAAATATCTCTAAAGACATATTGCTTATGATTTCAAAATATTCACCTTTCTGACCTGTTTTAGAGCCTCCTGTGCAAAGCTCAGAATCTGGAGGATCAGACATCTCCTTCCATGCATCCCCATCATGAATTCTCATCACACCGTAGCAGGGAAGGGTAGATATTCTGACTGACTTCAATAGAAAGTCTTGTCTCCTACATCAAGTTAACAGTGAACCATTGCTAGAGCAAGTGAAATTGAGGACAACATTTTGGCCTGTAGGCCAAGTTCCTCAAGACAGAAACACTGGAGGAGAGGCAAAATGCCACTCACATGTGCAACATGGTATAAATAAATAATATTGGCCATAAGTGAAACTACACTGAATGTCATCCTTGCTTTTAGTACAAACAAGGAGCTCCCTGTGCAGTAAGCAGAATAAATGAAGCCTGGTTTCCTATGGATTTGTTCCTCTCAGTTGGATTCTAGTAAAGTGTAAGCCCCATTTAAAAATTTTTCTTGCATTGCAGGTATTTAGGCCATCTATCTCCCATGGTGTGAGCTCAACTGCAGCCTGTTCCTAAATGGAGCATGCTAAGAAGTGTTTTTTCTTCTGGACATCAATGTCTTTTTGCTAAACATGTGGAATTTACCTCTGACACCCTTTTCTCACTGACTGAGGTTGGCCAACAGGTTCAAAAGTTAGGGATAGAGTCAGATAGAGGGTCAGCCTCCCAAGCACAGGCACTAAAAGATACATATATATGTAGATAATGTGATACTGTCCAAGATAAATCAGATTAATCTGGGTTGTCTGCCTCTTTGGTGCCAGACCATATCTGGCCAATATAGAAGAAATCCCCAGAAGACCAGATGGGCTTCGATGAGCTCCCACAACAGGTGGCTGAGTTCTTCACTTCTAGCACAAACTGCACTCATGATACACAGCAAAATACAAGTATGCCTTTTGCACATCCTTTCTGTAACCTTTCCCTGTAGAGGGAGACTCTGAATGTCTCCTCTTTGCTGTGCTAGGTTCTCATGGAAAGCCTAAAATATGTTAATTCCCACTAAAATCACAGAAGATTAACTTTGTGGTGAGTTATTTAACTCTCTTATGACTAAGATAATTTTTTTCAAGTCATTACTACCTAGGAGTTTCTTTTGTGACATTTTTGGCTGCATTTTTCACTTTTAAAATTGCAGCCTTGCTTATGGCTTCTAATGACCTATTCTGGAAATTGTAGCCTCCTTCAAACTGCAGGGGAAAAATGGATTTCAGTGAAGAAGAAAGTTTTTTGCGTGACAGAGATTGAGGCTCTAGTCTGAAAATTCCTCTGAGGCTGTGGAGGCCTGAGCCACCTTCTGCCAGTAAGATTATGCTTTGTAAATGGATTGTGACTCGGAAAAAATGACTCAGTTGTGTAAAACATATAGATGTTGCCAGTTTGCCAGTACTTGAAAAACAAAGCATCATCTGGTCACTGCCAGTGATTAGACAATTTAACACAACATCAAAAGAATTGAGGCAGTTACCTGATTTCTTCCATATCTGCTGAGTTAATCCAATATCATTTCTGGCCAGTTTTAAAGCAGAATGAGAATAAATATTGTAGGAATAAATTAAAAGGGATCAGTGAGAAAAGATATTAAATTCTCCTCATTAATCTGCCATGCAAGCAAGATTTAAATAATTACAGTTTAAAATTTTACACAGGTTTCATTAAATTCCAAACAGACTTTCCAATAAAGGATTATGGCTCAATGACAATGGTTAGATATGCCATCTAAGAGGGCAGATGTATTATCTGTATTTTATAGTCATATAAAAATGTAATAACTTTTGATCACAATTAACTAATATCATTTGAAGCTGGAATATTGATTGGCAATCACACATAGCAGCCCCAAGTAATTAATAGGAGATTCTTCTAGCGGTTGCTGGACATGAATACTCCAGGTACTTAGTCATCAGCCCCCTGCTGACTTTTGCCTAGGAAGAAAGAAGACTTTACAGGCTTTTGTCCTCTTCTCCCAGGCTGACAAAGAGAGAGAGAAACTGTGTACAAGGTACATGCATGCTCAGTACAGGTGAATGGACGTGGAGGAACAGGAATTTGTGTGGTTCAACATTTGACTGCCTTTCTTCCAGAAGGAGAAGGGATGGAAGAATACTGACAACTTTCTGTTCATGACGTGTCTGCAGATGGCACAGTTGGCAGTGTATGCCTAAAGCATCGATCCTGCTGCATCATTCATCTGTTTAGGTCTTTTCTGATGAGTAAAGGAAGCCTGAAATAAATATTTCATAACTCTGAGAATGAAGTACCATGGATGTAATACTGGCATTTGCAGTCCTTGCATTCTGTGTGTGCTCTTACTTGGATGACACATAGCTCACAATAGGAAAAAGTTGTTTTGAGACCTAGAAGAGTATCCCCAGTTCTGGGATGAAATTATCTTGAGTCCTGTGTGCAGTTTTGGTCAGGGTAATATAAGAAAGACATGAAGCTATGAGAGTGTCCAAAGCAGGGCAGAAAACATGATGAAGGGCCTTGAGGCGAAGCTGTATGAGGAGTGGTTGCGGTCACTCGGTCTGTTCAGCCTGGAGAAGAGGAGGGTGAGGGGAGACCTCACTGCAGTTACACCTTCCTGTGAGGGGAAGAGGAGGGGCAGGCACTGATCTCTGCTCTGTGGTGACCAGGGACAGGACCCGAGGGAATGGCCTGAAAGTTGTGTCAGGGGAGGTTTAGGTTGGATACTAGAAAAAAGTTCTTCACTCAGAGGGTGGCTGTGCACTGGAACAAGCTCCCCAGGGAGGTGGACACAGCAGCTGCCTGACAGAGCTCAAGGAGTGTTTGGAAAATGCTCTCAAGACACATGGTGTGACTCTTGAGGATGGTGCTGTGCAGGGCCAGGAGGTGGACTTGGTAATTCTTATGGGTTCCTTCCAATTCGGCTTATTCTGCGATTCTGTGATGTATTATTCTTCCAGATCCATTGTGTAAAGCCCATTTATTTAGTCATTCATTGCAAAGATTCTGATTAGTTTTGGTTTTCTTGTAATGATGCCAGGTTAAGGAAAGTTCTAGCAAAAAAACAGAGAGAGAAAGCACATTTGAAGACAAGAAAAATCACATTTCTATTTTTATGAAAATTTTTGGAAATGCAACCTTTTTAAAGTTTCAAAGCTTGGGAAAAGCAATGTTACAAGTCTTTATTCTCTTCATGAGTTGACACGAAGGTAGGATAAGAATTTGGATATAAAAATTTTTTTCTTCTATATTTAATGGTCAACCATAATTTTCCCTCAGGCAGAAGAAAACTATTCAGGTTGACAACATTAACAAATATTTTCATAAATCTTGATTCTGTTCTTCAGGTAGTTTGTTTTTCATTTGAGTTTCCCCTTGTCCTGCTTCATTCATGTTGATTTTGCTCTTATAGGGAATATTTCCTTCCTATAAAATTTGGCATTTAAAAATAATTTAAAATGCAGAGTCCCTGAAAACAGGAATTAAAATCTTTTAGAAGATTGAAACTAATAATTACAGTATTAAAATAAATAAGGAGGTTCAGCCACAAGTGAATCTAGTTTTACCATAATGTTTTAATTTAGAACCAATAATTCTTACAAAGACAAACCTTCCTGTCTGGCTCATAAAGAAGATGAAATGATACATATACAGTTGTTGGCACACTGTCATCTCTTTTTATTATATCCTATTGGAGATTCTCTTTTGTCTTTCTCCATTTTCATTATGATCTTTTTATTTCTCTATTGTTACATTTAATTGTCACAACAAAATATAATTAAAATTTAAGGAGAGGAGAAACAAGAGGTAGAAAATCCATGTTAACTGAAAAAACTTATTTTTATTGCTAATAAGAATATTTTATTTTCCTCCTAGCTACCCAAGACAGCTTTTTTCCCCGAAGAAACAGACAACATTTTGAAGTTGAGTCTTTCAATTCCTCAAAAAAGGCAAAAAATTGTCCTTAATATCTCTATTCCTTTTAGCCTACTTTTTTCTTTGTTGTTAGGCACAAAATTAAATATCATACAAGAGTAAGAAAACATTCTTTCCTCATTTGCTCAAACTTCAATGAAGTAATATAACTTTTGTGTGCTGTTTTAAATGTACATGACAAAAATAAGCATATAGGTATAACCTTTAATGAAATTTCTTAGTAATTAAGTATTTTATAATTTATTTTTAGCTCCTTGCAATACTGCATACCTGACATTGAAGAATAACTGAATTTGTCATGTTTCTGATTTCTGGTCAATACCTATCAAATTATAGGATCCTGCTAAATTTAGTATTGTGTATTTAAATCCACAATATAAAAATCTATTTATTTTTTTTTTAAATACAAATGTAAAAGTGAGAGATGTCTTTTGAAGAATAGTACTAAAAGACAGTACAAAATGAGACTTTTTTATACTTATGTCTAAATTTAGTCAGAGTAGCTAAATGTTGTATAACAGTCAATTAATTAGGTTTCCTTTTGTGAGTGCAGAAAGTAAAATATTTGACAACATGGAGTAATGAGGTGGTAAAGGGAAGATTCCCTTCTTTCACAGAGGCTGTTGAGGCACAGCTTGGCCTTTACTGGTGTGCTGAAATCAAGTGCAGGTTCTATCCCTTGTAAGGCCACACAGCTGAACCTAATTTTACCATAGTGCAAAGACCGGAATCTTCAGTTAACATCTACCACATCCTGGCCCCTTAATCTCTGTATTATATGGTGGCACCTCCCACAGAAAGAGTTCTAATATTCTCGCAGAACCTCAAACTAATTGTTATTGCATGTCAAACATATGGAACCACAATTCATATTTACTAGTATTAGTTGATTGCACTGAATATATTTAATCTTGTTTTCACCACTTGATTTTGGGTTTTAGTGAAACTTTCCCTGAAACAAGTTCTCTTTAAAACTTATTTTAGGAGTACTGTATGTTGTATCACGGTATGCTTTCAAAATCATATTTGTGAAAAATAAAAATCTCTTTCAAACTATCATACGCTGTAAGTAGGAATGATGCAGCAATAAAACAAGCTACTGACATTCTGAGTTCTTTCACAAGTACTTTTCTTTACCCAGGAGATGCCTATGTTCATAGCATCACAGACCCAATGTAGTTGGCTTCTCTGCACTGCTTTCCTCAGACCTTCAGGCTGAACTGTTCAGTCCCAAACACACCGTACTCATTGGGAGTCAGACCATGTTCAAAGTTTAAATAGGAGATTTTTGCTGGCTTAATTCATTTGGATGGAAAGAGGTGAGGAAAACTCACCCAAAGAGCTGGGTAGGCAGATTTCAGCAGGGTGATCACTGCACTAGGAGAGAGCTAGGCAGGACAGAGTAGGCTGGAAGGTGAGGCTGAAGGCAGGGCAGGAAGATCAGCAAACAAGACTCCGGTGCTTGTTCTGTGCACTGGGATTTACTTGTGTGCCTCAGCAATAGCCAGACAATATTCTCCTACGAACAACACTTTTTTTGTGTTTGAGGTACAGAACAAAGTTGAATAGTTCCTAATTTGGTGATTCTACTATGGGATGGAAACACAGAGTGAGGGTTATTCCCCACCAGTAGGAAACCATCAAGTTTTGGATTTGAATTCTAAATGATTAGATTATCTTTGGTTATGTGTATTGATAACCAGACACTCCTGCTATACTCTTGGAGTCTGGGAACATTCAGGCTTGGAGTCTGGATTTGAGGACATCTTTGATTTGATTCACACTTGCTACTTGTGTACTTGCTGCCAACATTGTTTAGATAATGCAGCACATCTGACAGGCACTGTAGGAAAAGCATGTCAAACAATGATGCTTTTTGTTGTGGCCTGGCTGGAATGTTAAACCAGACTTTAAACTGTATTGGAGTCAAGAAAGATTAAAACGTTTTTTAACAAAGGCTTCAAATGCAGAAATTAAGCAACTTATTCCTTCCACATCACAACCCCTGGATCACAGCCAGGGTAACATTTACAATGTATTGAAGCAGCTCATTCATCCTTCAGATAAAGAGATTTCTGTTTGGTTTTGTTTTGTTTTAAAAAAAGGAACATATTTGCAGGATGAAATCTTGATCTGCCCAAGTTGGTCAGAATCACACTAGATGTTAGTTCTCAAAATTATTTTATTGCTCTGGGAATATATCAAGAAGGTACTACAATTTCTAAAATTTTATACTTCTGGCCTGTATCATTCAATTCTTACATCTGAACACCAGTTAAATCACTGATTGCTTTGACCTCTGGTGTAAACCAGACTAAAGAACATCAGACAATATTTTGCATTGTGTTTCAGGTAATATGCATTTTTTAAGACATCTGATATTATTTTTAAATCTTCAAGTCAGATCACACAGATATACAAGCATGTTTTTTTTTTT